>JAKUCM010002560.1:0-51734 GCA_023374145.1 Lepidium sativum | reverse complement strand
TCCTAGACTCTCAAAGCCGAATGACACCTAACTTGCATTCCCTCGGTGCAGGTGAGTTAGTTTTGAGGACAAAACCCTTTGAAGAAGGAGAGAATAATAGGATCCTCGATGGTAGGATCTTAAGACCATCGACTGCATGACAAGGCTTAGACTCGGTTGTCGAGTTTCAGACTAAATACACCAAAGATAAAGGGGAGACGACCTTCCTTGGGAAACATGTCAAAGACAAAGGGGAGACAAGCTTATTAGACATAATTCAGCTGTCTAAACTCAAAAATCACCCAACACTCAAGACCCGGAGCAACAAGCAATGAGTTCACGCCAACAACCTTCCCTAGAGGATTAGGAAGACATACTCTCACTTATCAAGGGGTTCCAGACGCTACCAAGAGAATTAGAATATGGCGTTTATTTCTATGGATTTCTGACTCAATTATCTAACTATTCGAGGTTCAATCAGCCTAATCGAAGCTTGGAGCCGATAGTTATGTATTTTACAAGTTGGACCTTCTGCACTAAGGCCTTATGCGCGACATCGTCAACTTTCGAGCAACATAGCCCAGCTCAGGAGCGTCCTTTACTACGGACCACTTGGAGATTATTATTGGATCTTTCAGTGATCCAAAATGACCAAGAACGCATCAAAAGCCTGACGGATCCTCCAGATACCCGCTTTACAATAAGAAAGTCTGAACTGAATCTGTTCAAGGAAAGTCTGGGAGCCATTTCCCTTAAGAGCTTGCAGACTTATGTGTGGGCGACCAGGAGACACTCTAAGAATTTCAGAAGCATCCAGGAGAGTCTTCCCATGCTCCAGAACGCATAGGATTAGGCGAATCCTCCCCATTGAAGACTTTCCATATCCGACCGATTACCAAATCTTCTCCAACAGCTCTAAGATCGACGGCCCTCATCACTTGTCCGTTGGACACTTAAGTTTTTGATATTTCCTTCCTATTTTAAGCATATTACCGTTGTAGTATTGAGCCTATATAAGCACAAGCCTTCCTTTGTATTTTTAAAGACTTGAAAGACTTAAAAACACTTGAATGATGAAATTCTCTTTGCTAGAATATTTAGCCGCCTTCTCTTTCTTTTGAGGATTCAAGAACGAGAGACGATTCAAGCTTGTGAGGATTCCACCTTGACGGATCCAAGATTATCAGAGGAATAATCACCCTCCTTTGTGGTTCTCAATCACGCAATTTCGCCAAAAACTATTATTCATCGGTTTGGACTCACCAAGGTCGAACCGTTGAATTTATATCTGAGACTTCACCACCAAGGCTCTTATCATTGGTCGGACCATTATAGTCTGGTTACTAAAAGTTCCAGCTATTATTTTAGACATTCTATCATTTTCACAGTGGAAATATGATGGGTCAATAAGACCCAAGAGAAAGAAAAAAAACATCTAAAGAGTAGTTTTAAATAATTATCAGCCGAATTTTCATGTGAAATCTGGCCGAGTTTAACTTAAAAGCCAACAATTTAGTTCATTTCTTAATTTTTTATATAATATCATTTCAACACAAATTTAAAATCTTCTTATATTCCTACCTGCTAAAGGGAAATAAGATTTCAACTTCCAGACAGCATAATGAATTTGCAATATTCTCGTATATAAATTTTTAAAAAACCTTTAAATTAATACAGAAATAGTTACACGATAGTTTCCAGAAAAGATTTAGATCGATCTTTAAATCAGTATAGATTTGGGTATAGAAATCACACAATTATACATCATTGGGTGTGAAGTTTTAGTCTAATGTCATATGAATTTATAATTTATACGAGGCTAAAACTTCACACTCAAACAGTTTTAGTCATATGAATTCATGGACACAATCATACATCATTGTTTCTAATGGGCTTATAAAGTATCGGCCCATATGAGGCCCAGGTGACGAAAAAACGCGGCATTTAGAAATGCGGTGGAGAAAGCACTCACATGCCTTGTTGTGATTTAGACTGGTGACATCAGAATTAGAGGCGCATGTCATGCCGAGACAAAATTATTGAAGTTTGACGAAAGTGTCGATAACTACATGTCGTTTTTATTAAAAGAATTATTAACAACAAAGCGTTTTTATCTGTAAAGGGGGTATATTCACCATAAACAAAGTTTAGAGAAAATATATGAATTATAAACAAATATTTAGGGCGAATCTAAAAATAACAAAGACACGATGAACATATTAATAATAATAATGACAATAAGAGATCTCTAATTTGGAATATTAGCAAGATGGGTTTCTTCTGTTCACTGAAAATGGTAAAAGATGAGAAACTTATCACTTCAAAACGATATTTACTCTCTCAATTAGAAGTCAAATTTTGATTTACAAAAACGAAGATCAGAAGAAGCTTAAGGATGAAGATGCATCTAGAGGATGGATGAGATACGTCAGCACAAGCGCAACCACCATTAGCAAATATGCGATTCCTTGATCAATCGATGTTCCTGTTTATCATAAAGTCATTGATTAACTTAATTTTGATTTGCCTCAAAATTACTGCACCAATTGACCGTAAAATCGAATCTGAACGCAATGTGATAAAGAGAAATGGAAGAAAATCGTGTTTGCGATAACTCAATTTGGAGGAATCTAGACTAATTCCATATTTCAGATCTAGAGAGAAAATGTGAATCGGAGAACTAACCATCGCTTGTTGGAGAAGGAGAAGGAGCTAACGATTGAGCTCCGGCGAAGGGAGAAATGACGGAGAAAACGAAAGCGATGAAGGCTGTAACGGCAACGGAGTTCCTCGACGCCATCTCTGGTTTCCTCTTACGATATTTTTCAACAGATAATGTTTTACAGGGAATAACGAGAGAGAGAGAGAGAGATGAAACTAAGCGAATCTCTGCGACGGCGAGAGTAATGGCTACAGAGACGACGAACGAGAAACCCTATGGAAAGGAAAGAGAGTGAGAAGAAGAAATAGCCAACGCGTTTTTTATAGAGGCAAAACAAGTTGACGGTTACCGGCTATAACCGGTAATTACTCGAGAATCTGTTTTTTAGTATTCAAACAACTTAACTGACACGTGTCTTTTTACCGGCTTAAATTTCGTATAAATTCTTTTTAGTCCGTCAAGATTGGAATTGGAATTTTATTTAGAAGAGAAAATTATTGTATTAGTATTTTTTTTCAATATAGAATAGGTTGAGATATATAAATTGAATAGAAAAGCAAACAGTAGTTTACAGTATAAACTAAGTTATTACAGCTAGACTATCCACAAAAATAACACGTTGTGATATAAATAGTAAGATATATATATATATATATATATAATGAATTAGGTGAAGACTTTCTAAATTAATTATTTTTATTTTTATTTTTTTGGTCAGCTCTGCACAAAATTGGTCTAAAAATTTGGAAATTTTATATTAATATATAACAAAACAAAAATGTTTATCGTTAGGTGGAATGATAATACGTAGGCAGTGAAGCAGCCATGAGATGAGGTTTCTCCTTTAAACTTCTTTAATATATATTAGAACTCTATTTAAAAACTCGTTCAAATAGTCGATTAATTTTTCATGCGTTAGGCAGTGACCAAACAGATCAATTAATAACTATACAGTTAAATCACCTATTCAATTAATTTTGGCATAATTCAAATAATCTCCCCCTAATCTAATTTATATCCGAATAATTTTTGTCTGATATAATCAATATTATATTTTTTTAAAATATTAAATTTTAATAAAAATAAAATAAATTTTAATCATAAACATCAAATTGTATATAAGTTGAATATTATTTTAATATTAATTATAACTAGCAAACTATATATAATGATTTTCATTCTAAAATACAATATCTTATAACATTTAATCTATCTCAAATGAACAATACATGAATTATATAAAATTATTTAACCACTACACTAACTTAACATTATTAGATTAAAAATAAAATATATAATATATATAAATAAATATATAATATATATAAATAAATATATATATGTTTTAAAATTAGTTTTCGAGTATTTTTTGATTTGTACATATTTATTTAATAATTTGTTAGACGATATTCAAATGAACACCTAATACTTAGCGAAATTTAGAATAGTAGAGAATTGCGTCTACCAAAAGGAACCATTTGTAAATCTTCTAACGTTACTCAGACCAAAAATTTGGTCTCGAATTTGAAATACAAAGAATTATATTAATAGAAAATACTGTAAAGGCTCATAAATCTTTTGAAATCTTCAAAATACGGAAAAAACTAGTTAATTTTCCGAATTTGTCATCATTTTTACTATTTTTGAACTATAATTCACTTACTTTTTCTTTTCTTTTCTGGTTTATTTATATAAAAAGGATTGTGGCAATTTGCAATTTAAACTCAAATTAATCATAGTGGATGTCGGATTGTAATCCATTTTTGAGAAAAAATCGAATTCGTGATACTAAAATTATTAGTTAAATAATAATTTTGCTATTAACTATCTTTTCTCTCTCTTTTCGGGGGATTTCCGGCGATAGCGTTTCGTCTTCCGGGGGAGGGTTTAGGGGGTGGTAGGGTTAGATTTGATCTCTAGGTGGCTCGATCTGGGTTGATCTAGGGTTAGGGTAGGTGAGAGGCTTCGGTTTCTGTGTGTTTCGCGAGTTGAGAAGGGAGATCGGTGGGTGAGTTTTTGGGAAAAGGGTGAGTCGGTGGGAGGGGGGGGGGGGGGTGTTCCTGGGTAGCCTGTAGAGAGGTTTCGTCTTAGGTTTCCGGGAGTTTTCTTTCGAGGAGGTTTTTTTCTTTTTTTCGATCTAGGGGTGAGATATAGGGTTTCAGTGAGTTTCTAGGTTAAGTATTTGGGGGTTTCTGGGTTTCGGGAGTTTTACCTCAGTTTTCGGGGATAGTTTCTCACGAATCGGATCTCTCAGGTTTTGGATCAGGGTTTTTTCGGGTCTTTTATGTTTTGTTTCGGGAGTGGTGGCCTTCAGGAGGTTTCGTAGTCTTCAGGAGGGTGTGGAAGGTTTCTCTGGTTTCCTCGTCGAAGGTAGTTTTTAGTTGCCGGAGTCGTCGTCTTATCCACCATGGCGATTCGAAGGTAAGGTTCTTTTAAGTCCGATGTTCTCTGATGTCGAGGTAAAAAAATGAGATTTTTGTGAATGGTTATTGGGTTTGGTTGCCGCAAGACCAATCGGTCTGTCTACGGGTTTTGATGTGGTTGTGGGGGACTAAGGGTGATCTCTCTGGTAATATTAACTCCAGAGAGATCGCTACTAGGATGAATCCACAGACATGGTCGAGTATGGTGAATTATGATTCTAGGGGTCTAATGATGTCCAATTCCCAATATAGGGTTTCTGTGAATCAGGTGATTCTAAGAGTCAGTGTCTTGGTAATATTTGGCAACGTGGTTCTGGGATCTGTTTTAGGCCCCTGAGTTATGGTAGAACTTAATTCGGATGTTAAGGTGGGTGATGTCCATTTATGCTTTGTGTGGGGAAGAGGTGAAGGGCAGAAAAATCTCTTGGTTTTGTATGCAACAATGATTCGGTGGAGTGTTACAAGGAATGTTAGGTGGGAATTTAGAAGGATGGTTATTGACATATTACTAAATTTTGTGGTGTTCATAGTTATTGTTATTTTGTTGCATTTTGGAGTCACACTGATTTTTTCTGCAATTAGTGGTAACTCATGTGAGAAGGTGCTCTTCGTTTGTTTTGCGAGGTTAATACTTCAAAGGGGATTTTGGAGAATATGGTCTAGCAGGAGTCAAAACATGACCGGTTTCTGGGATGAGGAGAGGTCTGTCCATCAGGTACGCCTCTCTGTTTCATTGAGAGAAGACCTTTCTATTGTTTTGTATGGATATCTGGGTGATGAGTTTAGAGATGCATTACCTATGTGGGTGGGGCATGATTCTGTTTGCAAGTCGACTAGTAAATTGATATATTGGGATCGTATATTGAGCAGCTCTGATTCTCATATGCGATTAATGGGATAGAAAATATACTTTCTGTTAAATTTTTTTGAATTCAAAAATTGGGGTGGTGTTGAATGTCACTTATCTAGATTTTTCTGGAGCCTAGATCGCCTAAATTTTAGGATCTGTAACAAATTTAAAACTCTGGAATTTTTTCAAAATTTGAATATAACTTATAAAGGGATGAGCCATCGTTCCATGAGTCTAACATAACTAAATCAGAGTCTAAGTGGGCAAAATTTCTCTGTCTCGAGTTGGGTTAAGTTAGTAATGGCTCAGATGGATATTAATAAGAAGAGTTTGGGTGTCAAGTCTCCTCCAAAGCTGATGAAAATTAGGATCCCTCGTATTGATAACTCAGCGCTTTTGGCTAGGAGTTCTAAGGTCTTAATGGGTAGGTGTCTCAACCCACAAATCCTGAATGTGGATACATTTCTTTTTAGATTTCCATAATTCTAGAATTTAGTGGGATGGGTAAGTGTCCTAAATATGGGGAATGGTAGGTTCCAACTTGAGTTCAAGTCTGAAGATGAATTAGCGAAAGTCTTAGAAAATGAGTCAATCAACTTCGATGGGTGGATGATTTCTTACGCACCATGGAAGGCGATGGCTGGCGTGGATTACTCGAATATAATTAGGTTGTAGATTAAGATAACAGAGATTCCTTTTGAGTATATAGTGGAGGATGTCTACCATTTAGTAGCTGAAACTTTAGGGACTATAATTGGTATTGGGGTTCATAAGGGTCAGGTACTCATCGAGATATCATGTTCAAAACCGCTGATTTTTTCTTCAATATTAGAATTTGAGGAAGGAAAAGAGTCTAGAATCATGTTTGAATATAAACGGCTTGCAGGATTCTGTCGTCTCTGTTATCGGATGACACATGAAGTAGAGTCGTGTTATAAGGCTAAGTTATAAGATAGAGAGTCGGGTGTAGTTGGGAAAAGAAAACTGGGAGCATCTGACAAAACAAAAAGTTTTAAAGGTGCTGTTTTATGGGGTAAAGAAATTTGGGAGCAGTTAATAGAGCATTATCAATGAGGGATAAAGCGGATGTGGATAAAAGGAGTAGGAATTCGATTCTGAATTTGCCTAATGTGGCGGATATGGAGAAGGTATTGTCTAATTATGGTTTCTGTTTAGTTGGCGTATGTGTATATCTGACTGTGATTTGTCTTCAGTGTACAAAGGTTACTGGAGGGGTTGAGGAAGAGAGGACTCTTTCGGTGAAGAAGATGAGGAAGCCACTTTTTCAGGGGGATAATTCGGGTGCATACAAGGTGTCAGATTTGGCACCACCTGGTGAAGTTGGTGAAGTTGCTGGTTCAGTCTCGTAGGCCCTCTTAGATCAGCTTGAGGCGGATATGATACTGCCTACTGAATTTGATGATCAAGTGGGGTTACTACAGCATAAGGAGGCCTTTCATGATTCTGAAAAATTGATTGAAGCACTTTCAGAGAAGATGGAGGTAAAGGTTTCAGATTCCATGGTTCTAGATCCAATTTTATGTTCAAGACAAAATCTGTTTGAGGAGCATTTTGATGCAGTCAAGGCCGAAAGTGAGCCTAAAGTGCAGAAGGGAAAGGAAGGTAAACATACCAATAAGATATTGAAGAAGCCGCCAACTCCAATCCGCGGGGTAAGCACAAAACTATGTCCTTGGCTAATTACTGGAGATTTTAATGAGTTGATAGGAAACCATGAAAAGCAGGGCGGAGTTCCAAGACATCCTACTTATTTCATAGACTTTAGGCATCTGATTCAAGTTTGCGGTTTACTGGAATTCCCAAATAGGGGGAATATATGGTCATGGAGAGGGGTTAGGCGAAATGGGATAATACGATATGTTTTAGACAAAGCGTTAGGTAACAGAGACTGGCATGAGTTATTCCCTCAGTCGGAGATTCAATATTTGGAGATGATAAGATCATATCACCGTCCAATATTAGGTTGTTTCAAAGATACAACACAAAAAACTAAGAAGAAGTCGTTCCGTTTTGATAAAAGATGGGTAGGCTTACCAGGCCTAGTATATGTGGTGGAAAAAGGTTGGAAAGGATGTGGGTTTCGTTAGAATTTTTCTCTGACAGAACGCATTAGAAGTTGTCGTAAGGAAATTTCACATTGGCGTAGTAAAAATTTCCAATCTAGCAATAAAAAATTAACAGAGCTTAAACAGATAGTTGCAGAGTATAATTTGAGTTCTACGGTTGATAATCGGTTTATAGCTGATGCCATGGCTAAACTAAAACAAGCTTATGTGAAAGAGGTGACATATTGGAAACAGAAGAGCATGAATAAGTGGTTGAAAGAGGGTGATGAGAATACAAAGTTTTTTCATTATGTCACTAAACAACATAGAGCAAAAAAAATAGAATAACTGGTTTAATGACTGAGAGGGATAATTGGATCACAACAGAAAGTGCGATCTTGGGAGAAGCTACGTCATATTTCTCAAATTTGTTTCATAGTTCGATGTCCCCCTATAATAGAATTAAGGGAGTAGAGTCGAGAATCTCGGAATTGGAAAATCAGCTTCTGATGAGGCCCATAACAGAATTGGAGGCTAAGACAGCGTTGTTTATGATGGAGCCGAGAAAGGCACCAGGGCCTGATGGTATGACAGGATTGTTCTATCAAACTTACTGGGATATATTAAAAGAAGATTTGGTGGTACTGGTGAATAAGTTTTAACGGACTGGTTTTTTTGAAAAATTGTTGAACAAGACTAACAATTGTCTTATTTCGAAGGTTTCACGACCTACATGTATGAGTGAATTTAGACCAATTAGTCTTTGTAATGTTGGGTATAAATTGATATCCAAAATTTTGTGTTTAAGGTTGAAAAGGGTATTACCCAAAATTATATCTGAAACACAGTCGCCTTTCGTTGTTGGGAGGGTCATTTTTGATAATTTATTGATTGCTCATGAATTGTTACACACTTTACGTACGGATCCTGCAATTAAGAGACAATATATGGCAGTCAAAACGAATATGAGTAAAGCCTATGATAGAGTAGAATTGAATTTTATTAGTAATCAGTTACAAAAGTTATGTTTTTGTGATAAATGGATAAAGTGTGTTATGTGGTGTATAACAAGTGTGGAATATTCGATATTAATAAATGGAACGACAGGGGGGAAAGTTATCCCGAGAAGAGGACTCCGACAAGGAGATCCTTTATCGCCATATTTATTCATTATGTGCATAGAAGTCTTAATTGCCAAATTAAAGGCTGCTGAGCAACAAAAAATTATATCTGGCATTAGGGTAGCTCGAGATAGCCCGGCGGTATCTCATTCGTTTTTCGGGGATGATATTCTCTTTTTTTGTAAGAATTCCAAACGTGAAGCGGAATACATCTTATAGATTCTCAAAGAGTATAAATTGATTTCGGGTCAGCAGATAAACTTTGCAAAATTATCTATTCAATTTGGTAGGTTGGTGCCGAGAAATATCATCGATATAGTACAACGAATATTAGGGATTGGGAATGTAGGAGGAATGGGAACATACTTAGGCCTTCCTGAAAACATCAGTGGCTCTAAAAGAGCAGTTTTTGGCTTTGTGGGGGAACGGCTGCAGGATAGAATTGATAGTTGGTCAGCAAGGTTTTTGTCAAAAGGAGGAAAATAAATCCTGATTAAGTCAGTATTAACTGCATTACCAACATATGTGATGTCCTGTTATAGAGTGCCAAGTGCGGTGGTAAGGACAATTGAGTCGGCAATAGCTCGATTCTGGTGGGCTAATTCAGCATCCTCTAGAGTTATTCACTGGAAAAAATGGACGAGTTTGTGCAAACCAAAAGCGGAGGGGAGTATGGGTTTTCGGATTTTGGAGGATTTTAACACTGCGCTTTTGGCAAAACAATTATGGCGGTTGTTAACTAATCTATAGTCGTTACTCGCTAAAGTTTTAAACGGTAAATACTATAAGAACTCGGGTTTGTTACTTGCCAAACAGAAGGCAGGGTCATCATATGGTTGGCGGAGTATGTTATCTGCTAGAGCTTTAATTTGTAAAGGTACTATATGTAAGTTCGGAGATGGGAAAGCGATTCGTGTGTGGCAGGATGCTTGGATTCCGGATGTTGTCCCGCGGCCGACTACATGGACACATATGTAACCTTTTCCAGAACTGACGATTGACCAATTTATTGATAAAAGGTCGGGGAAGTGGAAACACACCTTAGTACATCAGTTTTTTGATTCAAAAGATGCACAATTGATATTGGGTATGGTAATTCCAAAAAAGACAATGTCGGACTACTGGGGGTGGCATTACACTCAGACGGGTTGTTACACTGTTAAATCAGGTTACAAATTGGTATGTGAGGGCTTAGGTATGGAAAATAGGGGGTTTGGGCCATCTTTTTGATATGTTTTTCGAGACAATGTGGAGGTTAGATTGTACAAATAAGATTAAGCATTTTATTTGGCAAGTTATGACTGGGAGTGTTGCGGTGGGCTGGAATGTGGGGACAGATCCTCGATGTTTGAGATGTGGTGCAGATGCGGAGATAATTAACCATGTATTATTTGAGTGTTAGCCAGCGGTGCAGGTTTGGGCTTTATCCCCTATTCCGTCAGGGTTAGGGTTAGGGAAGTTTTCGGGTATATCGGTTTGGCATAATTTGGACCATATGTTTTGGCAAATCCAAATGTATGATAAAATAAATATGTTCCCATGGATTATGTGGCATATCTCGAAAGTTAGGAAAGTTTTTTGTTTTACAAACAAAGACTTAGATCCCAGATTAATTTTGTAAAGAGCGGATTCTGATTGTTCGGAGTGGGCAGGGGCTCGATTCGGGCCTACCGTACTGGGGCTAAAATTGGGGCCAAATATAGACTTGTATAAGTCAACAATGATATATCCTTCCACAGCTAATCCAGGTTTCGCAGACTATAAGTGCTTTGTGGACGCTTCACGGGTTTAGGTTGGGTTTGCTTTGCAGATTCGGTGGATGGGGTATTGGTAGATACAAAATGGAGTAGACAGAGTCTTTCGTCTCTACATGCGGAGGTGGAAGCACTGATCTGGGCACTACGATCTTTGCAGGAAAGAGATATCAATCAAGTCGAGATTTCAACGGATTGCGAGACGATGATGTGGATTTTGGAGCGTCTGGAGGCATGGCCGGCCTTCTTACCATACCAGGAGGAGTACCATCGACTCAAATCATCTTTTCTCATGTGTCATTTATCAGTAATTCTCAGAGCTTTGAATCACAAAGCGGATTCTTTGATCCGTTCGGCGCGAGTATCTGCCGGAGTGATGGAGTTTTAGTCTGCTTCGTATTGTTTTAATATCTTTTAGTTATTTCTGTCGTTGGAAAAAAAATTATTAGTTAAATCATTTGACTAAAAATAATTTGGCTATTGTTTTCCTTTTTCATTTTTTGTTTATTTATATGCAAATTGTCATAATTTGCATTTTTGTTCAAATTAATTTTAGTATATGTGGAATTTTAGTTTTCATTTATCAACGAAAATATTATATTAATGGAAAATAATCCCCAAGAGAATCACATACAATCAATGATAGGCCGATTCTCTGACAAATCTAGCGAGAGCATCCGCCTTATAATTTAGAGAACGAGGAATCACTGAAAGTATAAATGACGAAAAAAGAGAAAATAACCGGGAAATTTCTTCCTGGTATGGAATAAAAGCCGGCCAATTTCCCGGGTTGTCTAGAACCTTCAGTACCGTTTCGAAGTCAGTCGACAATTCTAAAGACCTGAATCGCCAAAAGATATTCCATCGTCCAGAGGATTGCTTCAAACTCCGTGTGAAAAGCCGATAAACTTCGATTGACACACCGCGCACTCGTACAGACACCCTCTACTGAATCTGGAAAGCTGAACCAACCTAAACCCGTTTTTAGATCTGAATTCTTCCAGGAAGCATCCACAAAACATTTGAAGTCTGTGAACCCTGATGTAGATGTAGAAGGGAAAATCCAAGATGATTTTCGTGCATAGGTTTGCCCCATGTCCCGGGATCGAGGAACTATCCGTTCAAAACGAGCCCCTGACCATTCCTCAAATTCCGTCTTTGACTGTGCCACAATCTGACGAGGGTCCGATTCACTGTTTGAGAAACAATGCTCATTCCTCGCCTTCCAGATATTCCAATGTAGCCACGGAAAACATTGAGTATTTTCGCTGTCACGTATCCTCCAAAAGATATAATCAAAATTGTAGCATATTGACTCTCCAGGGAAAATATATGTCGCGGACGGAATACTTGATAGTGCCAATGTTTGTAAAGCAACATGGCAAGCAAAAAGAACATGATTAATAGTTTCACTTTCTGCTCCACATTTTGCACACCGAATATCACAATTCATACCACGATTGCTCATATTTTGGTTAATGGCAATGCACCTTGATAATGCCTGCCACAAAAAATGGCAAATCTTATTTGGTGCGTTAAGTTGCTACACTTTATTATATAACGCTTGGAAATTTGGTTCCGTTACATCAAAGAAAATGAGTCCTCAGTATGGTATCCCGATTTTACAGTATAGCATCCTATGGTGGTGAAATGTCATCTCCAATAGTCTATCCGTTGTCGTCTGAAAATCGGGAATCCTAAGATTAGTTGTGCATCCATCATAGTAAATTGGGGTTGCTTTATCAGCATTTTGTTACATTATTTTATTTCATTTTAAAACAAAATAAACCTATTATTGGCACATGTTTTCTCGTAGCCAAACTTATAAAGGGGCCATGAATTTTTAAATTTTGCTTAGGATTCCAACAATATGATTTCTTTTTGGAGTGGTCAAGTTTGTTAGCTTCAAAAACGACGTCGTAAGCAAAACAGTCTAATGAGAGTTGATAAGAAGACGACAAGATATGATTCATACACAACTCCCAAAAAGCTCAAACACGCCCCAAGCATAAGTGTAGATGTACTTTTTATATACACACAAAAAACCATGAAATCTATTGAGAACCCATTCCTCCATCAACACAAGCTTTCTAAAGTTTTCTGAGTCTTTTGACCAAAGCATCACACATGAAGAACATGAGGATGACTAATGAAAGCTAAAACACTCGTAAAAAGATACAATTTTTAAGATTCCTGCTCCTACAGAGATGCAACTTTATGTGCCCTTCATCTAGATAATACCCACAAAACACACTTTCATTTCATATATTGAAACTCATCCACATCATACATAACACTATTCATAGTTTACGTGCCAACACTTTTACTACTGCTCCTACCAAACCCCATTATTAAGTAAAACCTTGGATGATTAGCTGATTAGATCTCAGTTATAAGTGAAACATCAGATGACTTACCCTGTTCTTTTCTCCTTCTTATGTTATTTGTTTCTTTAGAACGCCAACTTAGGATCCACAACTCCTGAAGCATTGCCTTCACCAGTCATAAGCTGTTCAGGGTCCTAAGAGAGACACAAATACAATTATCGTTTGAATTCCTACATAAGTGCAACTATGGATGGGGGAAAAGCTTATATACCTCCATTCCCCATTTGATGTAATCTGGAGACTCACAGGCCTTATATTCATCTACTATACTCTCAATTATGTCCCTTGATTCATCAAACTCTGAAAGATCATTGTCCTGTCCATATCAACATGTAGGTTCTCATTATGATTATTACAATCTAACTATCAAAGCTGGGTGAGTTGCACAAAACAAAAGCAATATATCTGAACATTCAACTTACAGCAAACATGGGAAACTTTCGGTAATTGTCAAGAAAAGCTTGCTTCTTCCTCAATTTGTCATATTGGCTCAAACATTTGCTGAAAAGGTGCCTGATGCTAGTGTGGCTTGCTAACATAAGACCACTGACCTGAAATATCAAATACACCACCAAAGTAAGAATCTTTGTTGTATCTTCTCAAGCTGGAACCAGCAGCCTAAGGCATTAAGTGTAAGGAGTTCCAACTCTCAGCATGACAGTTATACAAATAAAGTGATATAAGATTACCCTGTGCGCAGTTTGAACGTATGGGGACTTCTTGGAAAGAGCAACCTGTAAGATATGGAAATAATTATGATGCAAGTCCATGGTCAAGCCAAAAGCAATACTAATTTGCAGAAGTAATTCGGTTTGAACCTGTATACTTGCAGGTCCCCACTCAATGAAATTAACAAGCTTTCGTTCTCGTATCCTCTGCAAACTCTCATGCACCTAACATCAAGGAGTGAAACAACATAGCAGATCACGTCAATAAGGAAGAATTGACCAATTCATCCTTGAAATGTCGGCTAAAAAAGCAGTTAGGTAAAGTAACCTGAGTGGGATCGACTTCTCCTTGAATTATATTCAATATTGATATGTACTTTGCCTGACTAGCTTCTTTGTTTCTAGCATAAGACGAAACCATGATATTTTTTGTCTGCGAATACAATCATGTTAGAAGAAAATCTGATTTCAAGTTTCGAGAAAAAAAGAATGGAGAAGCAAATAGGTCACCTGTAGAAGTCTTCTCATAACATCTAGCACAGTTGTTTTACGAATGACATTTGCCTGCCAAAGAACAATTCAGTTAAGAGAGCAGGAAATTAATAAAATGGAACCTTGCACCGTTTGGCTTTTAAATGCCAAACATAAGATTCAAAATTCATGCTCAAGGTACAACAGTAGTCAGTAGCTTCGCATAAATATATTTTGTGATTAATGGTGTAGTTATTAAAGTCCGTAAGATATCTTACCTGGCGCTCAACAGTCAGTGGCGTATATCCTGTCATGAGAAAGTGACACCTTGGTGTTGGGATCAAAGATGCAAGTAAGCCAACTAAGTCATTGTTCATGTATCCTGGATAACGCAGTGTTGTTGTGCTAGCAGACATCACAGTTGACACTAGAGAATTCGTTTGAGCAAAGGTAGGATTGGTCAGATGTAGACGCTCCACAGCTATTCTATTCAAGGCAGTGTTGTCAAGGACAACAACACAATCAGCATTTAATGTAAGTCGCTTCAACGTCAACAGTGAGTTATACGGCTGGACAACTACGTCACTCGTTTCCATCTGATTGGGAAATACACTGTATGTCTGAACCAACTTCTTGCTATAGCGGTCATTTAAAGTCTCCAATAAATAGGACCCCATACCTACATGGGGAAAAAAGTATCATTCACATCACAAGAGGCAGTGAATAAACATGAGTGTTAACTCGGAAGCCTACATCCCTAATCCCGCAACATCACTTATCATAAGCAAACTATTCCAGAAAAGAGATCACGGGGGAAGAAAGCTAAATTGAGAAAGGGATTGCTAAAAAGCTGAAAACCTGAGCCAGTTCCTCCAGCAATAGAATGGCAAAGAACAAATCCCTCAAGGCTATCACTTCCATCAGCTTCTCGATCTATCATGTCCATGATTTCCTCTTCAACACCCTTCCCCTGGCCATAGTTAGCAAGTGTTAGAGATATCATGTGACCATATTGGTCTCACGATAAACATCCATTGAGACATAATGATGGAGAAACAAGGAAGAGTGTACACAAACCTGGTGATAACCACTGGCCCAGTTATTACCAGCACCACCCCCATGGTCTGAAACGAAGATATTCTCGTGATTATACAGATTGCGGTATTCACCATTCTGAATGCCATTGATGACTCTAGGCTCCAAATCAATGAGTAGAGCTCGTGGTATATAGTGCTGGTCATCAGCTTGGTAAAAAAACACATCTTTTCTATCACCTCCCTACAAAAATTCAAAAAAAAACTAGATATCTATCAATCAATCCACATCCCCAAACTCTTATCAGTCAATTACACAGAATCTTAATTGCTTTACTCAACACATCATTTTGTCATATCAAATAACGACTTAGAACCATGAGGGGAATTCGAATTTAAAGGGTAAACAGGTGAATTCAGAAACCAAATTGCACCCACAATGGTATTCGTCGATTGATTAGATTAACTGAATATAAACAATTTCGAAGCAATAAGGCTGTAAACAACCTAAAAAAGATCAAGTACACAATAAAAATAAGTAGAAGAAGACCTGAGTAGCGAAGTCCTCGAGAATACCATCTTTACTAATGCCGTGCTCAAGGCAAAGCTGTTTCCAGAACTCCATCCCGATCTGGTTCCCACATTGTCCAACCTGTAGCGTAATAATCTCCCTCGGCATCGTCCTCTCTCTATCTCTCTAGTCCCAGGAAGTTGGTAGTTTGGGGTCAAAACTAGGGTTTCTAGAGACTGAAGAAGATGAATGATGAAGAAGAAAATAAAATTAGCTCTGGCGCGGATGTCTTTTTAAAAGTCGAAATTTGTAGCTGTCGAAGATCATAAATTTCACTTACTGCTATAATTCCACTCTCAGAGAAACCTCTCTGAATCAGCGGCATAGATTAATCATGCTAACTTACGCCACACTCTCAGTTATCTACTAACGTGTACATTGGGCCTCTTATTGGCCCATTTTTGCATTTTCGTATTATTGGCCCACTTAAGTATATTTATTTGCTCTTCAACACATTAGTGTACTACTTATTGGTGCAAAACATAACTTAGAAGCTCAAGTGCTTAACCAATTAAGACAAATTGTGAACTCTTTTATTCGTCTCAGTTCTTCTTCAATCTGATATCCTGAACTCCACTCCTAGAATGCCCTTAACTTTCTCGTATGTCACAAACGCAATAGCTATGGACGGGACAACCTGAAACAACAAAAACACACAGCCATTTATGAACATATCTGATTTTCATTACAAACAGAGAATTGTGAAGATTCTTCTTATAGACAAACCTTTACGGAGTTAGGGACCAAACCCTTGTACAATGCTCCAATGCCTTCATGTCGAATAGTTTTCTTTAAGGCATCAATCATTCCAGAATACTCGACTGGAGCTTTGCCTCTACCATCACCTGTAACAACCGAAGAAGCATCTTTCCAACCAACCATTTGCATTCTTCTACGAACAACATCAAGAGGATAAGCAACTGTTTGGCCAATAGTTCCAGCAACTCCACCACATGCAAGTCTTGTTATCACTGTCAGCTCAGAAGTATTGTTGTCAATAATCCTAAATGGTTTCGATTTGACCAGCCAGTCTTTTAGAGATTCGTAGACTGCAAAGTTAAGGCCCACATATGGAACCTGAAATAAACACGTTAGTCTCGATGCATTATGTATACGTTGATATCAAAGTGCATAGTATGATTCTCACAACTCCAATAACTGATGGAAGCCAGCCTCTGTACAATGCTCTTGGTCCTTCTTGACGCAGCACAGTCGATAATGCATGGACTACTCCTCTGTATTGGTAAGGAGATTTGTCTGTCTGAACAGATAAAAGATATCAATATGAATAAGAAACCATTTCCCAAACAGATATCCAGGCAAACAAGAAGCCTCAGAGACCATTATCTCTGTCAAGTACTGTTCGTTATCCTCATGGGAATAGATAAAGGACTCAAAGATGCTTTACCTGGACAGTGAGCCTACCCCGCACCATATCCAGCGGGTAAACTGCTGACATGGCAATTATTCCAGCACAAGCACCAGCTCCAAGCCGTAAAAGAGGTGTGAGCTGAGCCTCATCTGGACAAAGGTAGCGCCACAGATGAACAATTAGCAATGTTCATTGTTCACAACAAACAAAAATATTCATAAAATATACACAACTACAGCATTCGTCAGAGGGAATTACATTGGTTGACTCAGACAGACACATATCAAGAGCTCACAATGTATCCCAAATGATTAAAAACTTTAGCAGCTACTCCCTTTGATTGAACTCATAACAATTGCCTGATCAAAGTCTTTGTAAGATTACATACCGTTCCCTGATTGCTGCCGGTAGAGGTAAAGTATCCCCCTGTCATTCAATGAGGTAGTAAGAGAGTACATCAAAATCAAAACACCTAAGAAATTAAATGAGTCTGTGAAACAAATACCACAAAGCATGAATGCCAACACAATATTCTAAGGGTCTAATAATCAAAAGGAGATGAATTTGAGTGGATAAACAACAAATAAAGAAGGTAAAGATTCATACTTCGAAGCCTGTTCGTAGCTGAAAAACTTGACTGCCGAGTTTGGAACAATACGAACACAATTAGCACCATTTCCTTTAAACAATCCACGAAAACCTTCTGTTCTCCAAATATATTTCAAGCCTTGAACTGTTCCATTGTATTTTATACTGTGTGGATTTTGAACCTAAAAATGCAAAAAACCATTAACTAACTAAACCAACATTCTCATACTCCAATTTGAGATCATTAATGTCAATAAGATAACAAAAGAAAGTACCACAACACCTGCAACAAAATCTTCAATCTCTCTAGTGGAGCCACTGCAGTCCTTGACCTGATCCAACCAAACCCCAAATGTAATGTAAATGTATCATGAATTTGAGAAGTCACATTATGAAGAAAAGAGAAATTTGTAAACAATACTTACACTCCACCAGCAACTCCACCGGCGATTAACGACTTGCAGATCCCGATAACGGCATAACTCGGGAATTTAACCTCTTCACTAGCTAAATTCGCTTCCTCGGCCAGATTTACAATCGTTGATACCGCCGATTTGCCCGAATTCACATCCTCCGATGTCATTAAGTATCTCTAAAACCCTGAAAACCCAAAACCGGATTCAAATCGGGTATTTGGAAACGAATCAATCTCACTCAAATAGACACAAATCTAAGCACCGGCAACGAATCGAACAATCTCATTGCTGTTTTTAAGGTTATTTGTTATGTTTTTGTCTGTGACAGCTTCGCGTAACTGAAAGTGAGATTTCAACTCCTGAAAACAAAACGAAATTATCCTTAATGTGTCGTGCAATTTATTTATACTCGCTTCTTTCGACACGTGGCGAAGCCAGATGTGTCCTTGTTGTTTCGAACTAATGTGAGCCGTTAGATCAGTTTTGTTGATTGAATGGTTCACAGTGATCCAGTAAAGTCAGTCCAGGGACCACTAAACGGGGAATATAGTTGAATTTTAATATTAACGGCGTCGTTTTACTAAACGTCTATTATCCAATCCACTTTTAATGGAAGATTTTGTATACTATGTGTTGGGCATTTTGTGAAGACATTCTTTTATTTCTTAGACTAAAAAGTACATGTTTTGTACTCTATTTTAGGTCAGTGTATAATAAAATAATGTTTAAAACCAAACAAGCAAATCTCAATTCGTTAGTTATCAAACTAATATTATCGGGGTTTATAAACTTTCAAAATAGCTAAGCAAAAGAAATAAATTAGTACATCAAGTGTCATCACAAACAAAGTAAAAACAAGCACGATAAGAGCGACAATCTTGTCTGGTAATTATCAAATGTTTATGAGGATCAGAGAACTACAACTTGACATGAGCTAGAGAGTCTCGGAATGGTAAGGAGTTCTTTGAAAAATGCGGCAGACTCTTTTGTCTTTTATAAAAGCATGGAAACCTAGTGTTAGTTTCTTAAGAGTTGCTGATTTCTCAAGAAAGTATCTCACTAGTTCAATCTCCTTTATCTGTATTATACGCGGTGATTCTATATCAACAAACTCGAGAGATGATAGCACACATCTTGGTACCGTTAAAATACCAAGTTTTGGAGTCTTACACCATATATCACATATTTGATACAATCAAATAGAGAAAAGAATAGATTTCACTTAGAAACTGAAAGAATCATGAGTTTCATGCTCAAAATTCATCAAGATAACACGAGAGGACATAATTTCAGGCTCTGAACATCTCAATCGGAGTTTTATGCTCTGAGAATCGTCATTTGTCAAAAAAAAATCATATCCATATCTCTGCAACAAATGAATATATGAGAAATAAATATACTATGGGTTATTACAATTAGGTCCTCATACTTATCTCTCTGCAATTAGTCTTCAGCTTTCTGATTGAGCTCTATGATCCTCTTCTTTCTTTAATAGGCACATATGGACTTATCAATACTGCCGTCCCCGAATTTCAGCTTGCCCTCAAGCTGAAAATAAGGAAACTGTTGCTTGAAGACCACTTCATTCACTTTTAACACCATGTCGTGTATATAGTGCCACTCTTGTTTCCAATTGTCTCCACCTTCTTTCCCTTGTTTGTATTTAAACATCCAGTCTTTAGAACATTTTCTCTGCTTTCTTGTACTCTGTACCCTTAGAAGCAAATTATCAATCAGATGAACCTGTCTCTCTTTCGTCAATTGAGGTGTCATAACCACAAGCTCACTGCTTACACACCCCTCTTCCTTGAACTCCATCCTCTCAGCTAGTTTTGGAAAGATACAATATGGTGTGGCTTCAGTGTCTAGCATAACCACTATATTCTCTTCATTATTTGGTGCAGCTGTCATTGAGAATGACTTCGCATGTGTCACCACAGCAATTGACCCTTCTCCACTATCATTTCTTGTTGTTGTGTAATGCTCGTGTGCTGGTGTGCTCTTGAAAACGATGTTGTTGTGACTATTTCCTCCACTCTCATTGATTGTCTCGTCTTTGCTCATTTTATAAATCAGATTAGCTTCCATTTTAAGGTCTGTTGCAACTAAATCAGAAAATCCATTTGGTTGCAGCACCACTATTGCTCCTTGCATATGAGTTTGCAAACCATTACGAACAACACTCTCCAATAGAGTATATAATATATTTTTACCATTTGCACTATGAAAGAAGTAAACAATCCTAACCACGACGAGAGATTTTATGTTTAAAATCCTCTCATGAAAGATGGACAACCTTTTCCATCTGAAGCCGCAGAGAAGGATACGTTAGGACAAAGAAAGAAATATGACCACATTGAAGGATGAGCTAGAACAAAGACTTGCTAATCAAAATGGAAACATAGACGGAGAGTTGTTGACAAAAATGACAGATCTCTGTCAAACAGAAATGAAAACTGCCATAACTTGAATATTTTCCATTTTTAAGGGATACAAAAATATTCTAGATTTAGGTTTCGCACAAGATTGGAGGAATGTTCGCGGGCGGCCAACACTTTAACACTTTCGTGGGAAAGTTATAGTTCAAGGTTTAAGAGAAAAAAACTCTTTGTGAGCCATTGTTTGGGTTGAGTGTTGTTTTTGTGTAGTGTTGGTGAATGTTGTAACTGACATGTATAGACTTTTGTATAAAAGTTTATGTCAATAAAACGCATCAAATCAGACGTTTGGATCGGCGCTTTCCAATCAAGTTAAGTTGCTTCCGGCTTCATACAATTATACTGCTCACATCTCGAGTAATGATAGATGACCTGCAAAGAGAACAAAAAAAATGTATTGGGAAAACTTATAAATAGAGTTAAGCATTAAGATAGGTTTACCTCAAGAGTTTTTGAAGTGATGGTCATATCATTGATACAAGAGATTCCCTCAAGCAAACTACGAATCATTTTTCTCCTTTGTAGATCATTTTCAAACTTGTTTTCAAAATTAAAGTTAAAGACAGAATCGATATAGGCCTCTACGAGAGAAGTCGTATTATTTAGTACGTAACTTGAAATGCTATCATCACCGAGCCTAACATGTTGAAGTCTAGGAGCATTAACTGCAACTATATGATCCTCTTCAACCAAATCCTCAAAAATAGTGGATAAATGAGTGAAACCCAAGAAGGCATCGACAAAACTGGCGAATGTTATGTGCTTTGGAAAATCAAAACCGTTCAAGTCCAGTCCTGGTACGTGTCTCCATCCATCTTTGGACAAAACACTACATTTAACCACATCCTTCGTAGGAAGATTCATGAGAACCTTACACAGAAATGACTCTGGCAAATTGCTTAGCCAGTCAACTTTACTCGACCTTTTGACACCAACACGTTTCTTTCTACCTCCATCCATTTAATGTGCATAGCAAACATTGAACCAGAAGAAATCCTCAAAACAGATATACTCGGATAACGAGCTGAGTAAATCTTCACAGAACTCCAAATGAGAGATAAACAATCGTTACTAGGATCCAGATGACAGAAATTTGTACCTATGATTCGAAATTAGCATTCAATTACGGAAGAGTAGATCAAAATGGAGCAAGAACGTTTGCTGAACAAAGACTGAGAGATTTTAATCGTCGTTTAAGCTCCTCATTATTGCTTGGCAAAGCTCATTATACAGCACTTGGACACAGATAAATCATAGGCTCCACATGCAAACATTCGGTTCTCAAAGCACCATTGAAGTGAGATTGACCTTATAATCCGTAATCGTATCGCAAGCTTCAGGCTAATCGACCAGATTTTGCATCATCCTTATACAAAGCTTGGATTTCATCACAAATTGCGTCTACTATCTCTGTATCGACTCTCCAAATAGACGATTAGTATTTCTGCATTTTGTTAATCGAATCAACCTTTCTGGAATCTTCTCTTCGTTATGCAGAGATCAGATGGAAGACAAATTGGGCCTTTGAGTAATGGGTTACCTTTTTCAGGTACGTCTAAGTTAATGGCCCAATAGCCTTGCACCATTTGCTTTTCTTTGCAATTCCAATTGTAAAAAATTTAATAAAAATAAGAAAGAAAATTTTCTGTGATTAGGATTCAATTCTTTCTTCCTTTCTTTAAACTAGATTTTTAAGGGCTATCAAATTATTAACAAAAAATATATATATGAAATTTAAATTTATTTATCAGATCAAGTTCCAATTTTTTTAATGAAGTAGTTGATTTTAGAGGAAAAATTTTAGTTATGGATTAAAATGGGTAGATCTCAGAGCATCAGCATTGGGGTTCACCAACAAAAAAAAAAAACAAAAACATGGAGCCAATCATACGCCGCCACGTGGCGAACCCGGGCCTCAAAGAACCGGGCCGCCACGTGGCGGCCTCTGATTGGTTCCGCGTTTTTGCAAAAAAAATTTTTTTTTTTTTTTTTTTTTTCCCTAAGAACCCTCCCTAAGAACTCCTAATGCTGATGCCCTCATTGTTGACCAAATAATTGTTGACCAAAAAATATGAAAAGCGATACTAAAATTCACAGTTAAATATTAATATACGACACTTAAATAACACCTAGATTGTTTGGTTGACGAAAAATGACATGTGAATAAAGTAAAGTTAAAAAGAGATTACAAACAAAGCTTTGAGACGTTGAGAGATTCTGAAAAATCAAACTTGAATGTTGAAATAAATTTTACAATAAGTAGTCAACAGAAACAGAAACAAATCTTGCCAGCTTGGTATGTTATAAATCCATACGACCAAAACCACCAAACCAAAGAAAGAAAACAAAAACCTTAAAAACGCTTGAGATAAAAAAAAGACACAACAGACACACTCTCTCTGTCAGAGATCTACATCGAGAAACTCACTTCCACACACACACATTCATTCATGACAAACATCACAGAGAAAATGGTCGATGATCACAATGATCGTATTCTATGGGATTGTGGAAGTCCACTTTATGATTCTTACGAGCTCGTCTCTCTCACTCACATCATTGAACGTCATTTCATGTCGATCCCTTCTCTCTTTGGCTCTGGAAAAGTGTGTTGTTCTCGAACACCATCTGATTTGAGAGAAAAGGTAAATCTCACGGCTAGCTCCGTCGTGGATCTCTGTTGTTCCTCTGATTCCACGACTGGTCAATTATTCTGTGGTGTATTTCAGACCAAGTGGTGGAAGATCAAGAAGAACAAGAAGAAGATGTTTCGTCGGATTTTATCTGCTATGAATATTCCTACAACAAGATCTTGAGGATGTGAACTTTTTTATGTTGTTGAATTGTTGATTTAATTTGTTCTTGTGTTTCTCCTTCGTAAGATTTTACAATTTCATGTATAATTTATGTACTTTAATTGAATAAAGTGCAATGAAACTTTTCATGAATGAAGATTTATTGTGATTTTATGACATCATTTAGGCATTGTTGAGTGCAACGTGGCTTAACATGCAATCTACGTGTACATCGAAATATACGAGAAATAAGGAGAGCATTCAAGAAATTAGTTAATGCAAAATTTAACTAACAAGCCAGATTTAACGAAAAATATAGTTCTAATCGTTAACTATTCTCGATTTATAACTAGTTTCTTTTTTCTCTGTAAGTTTTAGTGTTTCTGTATTCAGTGATTTTTCTTTTCGTACCATCGCTTTTTTGTACTCAGAGTGCATTCTTTTGCGTTCCACACTCTTTTTTGTATCCCCTGAGAATTCGATTGTGAAGTTATATTTTGTGGTCTCGTTATGGATTCACATATCAAGCTATGAACTTTGTATTCGCTTAGTCCACCACTAATAAATATGAAAAAACATGTCAATTTTAGATCTCGAAGAAAAAGAGTCATGGAGATTGAACTAGATTATACAAAGACTAGTAACAAGGATCATAAAAGAAGCAATGTATACCTTCTGATATTTTCATTATTCAGTCTGACAACATTCTCAATATCTTCATTAAGTTTGTAATTTGATTACTTTCCATTTTCCAACAAATGGAATAACTTAAGTAGGCCCTAATGGGCTTATTGGTTAATATCAATTATGGCCCATCTGTTTTGTTTCCGTTCGGTATAGTTTAACCGTTACTAAATAAACCGTTCAACAAAGCTCACGGCATCAACGAGCATCTTCAAAAGCGTGGATCCATGCAGAATATCGAAAAGTGTACATTAAACAGTAAACATTTATATTATTAATTTAATAACATTGATTGGTCTAGTATTACAGTCCAATTCACATCACCATCAGTAAAAATCAATGCGCAACATAGCAATAGCTATAATTGCATAATCCATTACCAATTGTTGTCCCCCAAAAAAGCAGTTTCTCTGGTTCTTCATCAGTTCAACAATCTTTTTACGGGCTCCACAATTTAATTTTTTTTAGTATTAAAAAATTTATTTTCTGTTACTAAAGAATCAATTTTGTTAAAATCAAAGTAAAAGTCTAAAAAAGTAAAAGAGATAGTCAAAAGAGAACACACAGAAAATGTGGTGAAGCTTCGATTATATTACAAGTCCGCGAAGAAATCAGGAAACTGGGGCCCACTAACTACACATGGACCACGTTTCCTTTTTTTTGCGACTATTTCCATTGCCATCTTATTTTTAAATTTATAAATATGCTTTGAAAATTGCCGAGAACAGGAGACCCAGTGATGTAGTCACTTTATTTATGGCACTAGAGATCGAACCCCCTATCTGTAGTTGTAGGAGTGAGATTTAAAAGCAACTACGCTAGTTGAAAAAAAAAATGCTTTGAAAACTGATCCAGACACACACTCAACAAACAAAAAGTGAACAAAATTGATTGACAAAATGATTCTCAAAACATACATGTTCATTATGTTAACTGATAGTTTATAAAGCTTGATTGAACTACATCTTCTAGATTTTCTGAAACAAAGTAAACGACTAGAAATCTTCATAAGAATAGATCATAATATTTGACTTCTTTTTATTTTGAAAGGGATTCTAAATTAAACACAATAACCAAAATAAATCAATCTCTTATTTTTGGTTTGATACTCTATTTTCGGTTTGATTTGCTCCAACAAAATCTTCCCTAAACTAAACTCGATCTGCAGAGATTAGTTTACATGTTGCAGAGCAAATCCCAACCTTATTCCTCAAGTCTTCGAACACTTTCTTCTTCAATGGCTTCGTGAAGATGTCTGCCACTTGACTAGCTCTCTCAAAAAATGGAAGATGATTCCAATATGCTTGCATCAACCATGATAACCCTAGGCATAAACCCAAAACCAACCCGAAAAAGCAGGTTCGAGTTTGAGTTCAGGTCTTACACTTTTATTTTATTGGGTATTTTTATAAAATACTTGTGGGTATCGGATCGGGTTCAGTTCCTTACCGAAACTAACCGGGTACCCGATCTGTTTCATGGGAACCCAAAAATTCTCTCAGGTATTTGAGTACTTTTCGGCTATATAGATATTTGGTTTATGTTAGGGTCCGAGTCCTAAAGTATATGTCAGGTATTTAAGTATTTTTAGGTTATTTTTCAAATATTTTAAGTAATTTATGAAAAACAAGCAAGTATTTTTTTGATATACAAGTATTTTTCAGGTATATGGGTATTTTCGGGTATTCAGATACATGTCCAAGTTCGGGTCCTCAAATAAGTATACAAGTATATGAGTACGATTTGATTCTTAAAAATTATACCTGAACCGACCCGGACCTGATCCTGAACCGAACAGAAATTGTAGCGGGTCCTAAATGGGTACAACACTCCCTTACCCGAGAGACTCAAACCCGATCCGAGGAGCCGAATGCCCAGAGCTAGACCATGAAAAACATGGTTCTTTGATAGCTTGATTGTTGAAGTGTTGTCACACAAAATGATATGCTACCTTTTGCCTCACGTCTCAACTCTTCCAACACTCTTGAAAATCACACAACTTGACATGTACACATATGCATCCACATACTCAGCTTATGTGGTTGACAAAGTGATAATTGACAATTTTTTAGACAACCACGCCACAACTGCTCCATCCGTAATTAGCACATAACATGAAGTACGTCTTCTTCCTTCTGTATTTCCAGCAAAATTGCTGTCACCATACACAAATAGCTCACCATATCCTCTTTTTTCTTACCGGATACCAAAGTCTTTGGTTCCCTTTAAATACTCTAATACTCTCTTCACAACTTGTAAGTGCAACACTGTCAGTTTTGACATGTATCGACTTAAGAAGCTCACATCAAATTGCAATTCCGGTCTCGTTGTAGTGATATGCATGAGACTCCCAATGATCTACTTGTAGTAGGTCTCATATAATCTTTTTCCTCCCTCATCCAAATTAATTTTACTTCCAGGAACCATCAGATTGCTCACTTCATTGCAATTCTCCGTTTCAAATCATTTCAGCACTTCCAAAGAATACTTTGATTGTGAAATGTGAATTTCCTGAGGCAACTGCAGTACTTCAGTTCCCATAAAGTACCTCATCTTACCTAGATCAGTCATCACAAAGTCCTTTTGCATTGACTCTTTGAACTTCTTCAACATTGAGATCTTGTTTCTTGTATAGATCAAATCATCTACATAAATGCTTACCATGAGAATGCCGCATTTCTTGTTGGTTTTAAGGAAAATATTTTCCTCCACTACAAGAGAACATTAGTTTAGGGACCATATTTTACAACGTTTTTGGGATGTTGTAAAATAGGGAGGTATTTGCAACTTCTTTACGACGTTTAGAAAAAACGTCGTAAATGAGTTGTAAACATACAACAAAAATAAACGTTGTAAACAAGTCGGTAATTTACGACTTTTTAACAACGTTTTCCCATTGGTTCAACAATTTGTTGTGAATAAGTCCCTAAGTTGCAACACTTTTACGACCTCTATAATTTACATCGAATTAACATCGAATGTCAAAGTAGGTATACACATTTTTCTTGTTACGTAAAAGGTTTAAATAAAATTTAAACTTGGAGTTGTAAAGGTGTTGGTAAATTTAAAATTACGTTGTTAAAACGTCACTACTTTACAACTCTTTTACGACTAAACTGTTTACAACTACTTAAGGACGTAATTTCAAATTAGATATTTATGGTTAGGTACATGTGTTGTAATTTACTCGTAATTTGCGAGAAGTTGTAAAATCATCGTTAATTTTTTACCTATATAAGTAGGAAGGCTTTCTTCATTAATCACAACATAAAAAAACAAAAAAAAAACGTGGTAGAGGAGAAAAAAAAAACGGTTTTGGAGAAAAATCCCAAAAATGTCTTTCGGTGGAGATATTTTCGAGCAACGGAAGTGGATGTATATGCATAGAGATGCTGCCGGAATCGTGACAAAGGAGTTTATGAATGGGGCAGAAATATTCATGCACCAGGCTAGTCAAACCGAAATCACGGTTGAATCGGGTAAGATGTTCTGTCCTTGTCGGAAATGCAAAAATACGAAATTCACCCGAGTAGAAACTGTTTGGAGTCATATATTAAATAGAGAGTTTACACCGCATTATTACATTTGGTTTCACCATGGGGAAGGTGATAGCGGTCGTGGGAATGACGAAGCAAGTAGTAGTAATTTTAGGAATGTTGATGCTAATATAGGTGAATCAAGTAATTTGCATGATGTTGGTTATCAGAATGAGATTCATGGGGTTGTAGAGCATGATAGGATGCATGAAATGATCACATACGCATTTCAGGAAACTAATACTGATCAACCTATAGTTGCTGAGGCACCCAATTTAAATGCAAAAAAGTTTTATGACATGCTAGATGCTGCAAACCAGCCTCTCTACGAGGGGTGTAGAGAAGGTCTGTCAAAATTATCATTGGCAGCTAGGATGATGAATATTAAAATAGAATGTAATTCATCTCAGTCATGCATGAATATGTGGACTGACTTGCTCAAAGAGTATTTGCCAGAAGACAATGTGTGTGCTGAATCATATTATGAGACGCAGAAATTGGTCTATGGTCTTGGCTTGCCGTGTGAAACCATTGATGTCTGTATAGATAATTGTATGATCTACTGGAAAGATGATGATGTGTTACAAGAATGTTGGTTCTGTAATAAGCCAAGATATAAGGCACAATGGAGTGGGCGTAAGAAGGTTCCGTATCAACGGATGTGATATTTGCCAATAACTGATAGATTGAAGAGGTTATATCAGTCGGAGAGGACAGCAGCTGCGATGAGATGGCATGCAGAGCATTCACAGACAGAAGGCGAGATTAATCATCCTTCAGATGCAAAGGCGTGGAAACATTTTAATACGGTACACAAAGATTTTGCTAGGAATATTAGGAATGTTTATCTTACTCTATGCACCGATGGTTTTAGTCCGTTTGGAATGTCTAGTAGACAATATTCTTTGTGGCCAGTAATCCTCACGCCTTATAACCTTCCTCCGGGAATGTGCATGGAAAAAGAATTTTTATTCCTAAGTATACTTGTTCCTGGTCCTAATCATCCGAAACGGTCTCTTGACGTGTTTTTGCAACCTTTGATTCATGAGCTGAAACAATTATGGACGCATGGGGTTCGAGCATATGATTGTTCTGCCCAAAAAAAAGTTTACGATGAAGGCGGTGCTTATGTGGACGATAAGTGACTTCCCTGCGTACGGAATGTTATCTGGTTGGACAACACATGGGAGATTGGCTTGCCCATATTGCCTTGGGAGAACAGATGCATTCCAACTGAAGCATGGTAGGAAGACGTCTTGGTTTGATTGTCATCGTCGATTTCTGCCAATTAACCATCCTTACTGAAGGAACACAACTCTATTCAGGAGTAAAGTTAAGGTAAAGGATCCCCCACCATTGTATCTATCAGGAGAGGAGATCGAAGAAAATATGGATTATTATGGTGCTTTGGCTACTGCTCCTAGAGGGGGTAATTGGCACGTTCCTAATAATATGCCGGATTATTACGGACGGCATCATAATTGGCATAAGAAGAGTATATTTTGGGAGCTGCCATATTGGAAAAATTTGTTGATTCGACATAATTTGGATGTGATGCACATCGAGAAGAATTTTTTTGAGAATATCATGCATACGATTTTGAACGTGGCGGGTAGGACAAAAGATAACAGGAATTCACGTTTAGACTTACCAGCTATTTGTTCAAGGAGTGAGTTTCATATCAAAAGTGACGGTAAAATTCCAGTTCCGATATTTAGGTTGTCATCTGAGGCGAAAACGACATTATTCAATTGGGTGTCATCAGAGGTGAAGTTTCCTGATGGGTATGTTTCAAATCTCTCAAGATGTGTTGAGCAAGGGCAAAAGTTTACAGGGATGAAAAGTCATGATTGTCATGTGTTCATGCAATGACTACTACCCTTTGCTTTGGCGGAGTTGCTTCCAAAAAATGTACATGAAGCACTTGCATGTATTTGTTTAACATACTATAGTAATGAATATAAACATATGTACATAACTCTTATATTGTAGGTATTGGAGCTTTTTTTAGAGATTTGAGTGCACGAACAATCACAGTAGAAGGTTTGGAACAACTTTCAACAAATATACCGCTATTGTTGTGCAACTTAGAGAAGATTTTCCCTCCTTCGTTCTTCGATGTTATGGAACATCTGCCAGTGCACCTTCCTCACGAAGCACTCCTAGCAGGACCTGTTCATTTTCGATGGATGTACCCATTTGAACGTTTTATGAAAACGCTTAAGGGCAAAGCAAAGAATCTGTCAAAAGTCGAAAGGTCAATCGTTGCTGGTAGCCTCATAGAAGAAACGTCGCATTTCACATCGTACTACTTTGCAACAACCGTTCACACACGGAAAAGAGCACCTAGGAGATATGATGACGGTGGTGTCGCCCAAACTTATGCAGTAGAGGGAGTTCCTGATATTTTTTCCCCAATTGGACGTCTCAGTGGAAAATTAAAAGAAGTTTGGTGGAGTAGTCCCGAAGACCGCCACGCGGCACACACATATACTTCTGAAGTTGTGGACGTGAATGGGAGGAGAAGATACAACAAGTTTGAGCCTTTTGTCTTAGCATCGCAAGCAGAGCAAGTTAGCTTCATTCCATATCCAAGGATCAAAGAGTCAGACATCAATTGGTTAGCTACAGTGAAGATCACACCTCGTGGGCGAATTATTGGATGTGGAGATTTACCGTTGCAGGAAGAATCATGTTCAGCTATACAAGTGTCAGAGCAAGCTACAGAGCTAGTGATTCTTATCGATCCGGAAAACCGAGAGTATGAGGATCTCCCTTAAGAAGACGTTGACGATGAGGAGCGTGACGAGTTTGCAGAAAGTGATAATCCAAGTAGTAGAAATGGTAGTAACGGTGAAGAATATGATTGACACTACGGTTTACACCGTATGAACAATTAATGTATTGTTGGAGGATTATCATTTAAATTTAGTAAATTCATAAATCATTCAAAGTTTAATAAAACTAAGTTTTACATATCAATCAAAATTTTATCAATCTAAGATCTATAAATAAATCTACAATTCCGCAAAACACTTAGGAAAAACACTTAGAAAAAAAAATCAAAAAACGTCGTAAAGACGTTGGCGAACCAGAACGTCGTAAAGACGTTGCTAGGTGCCAACGTCTTTACGATGTTCCGGATCGCCAACGTCTTTACGACGTTCTGTTTTTTTTTTTAATTTTTCTCATTCCTAAATTTTGTATAATTTAAATCATACTCTTATAATTATACAAGAGTATGATTTAAATTATAAGAGTATGATTTATGAGAGTGTGATTTAAATTATACAAACTTTACAAATGAGAAAAATTAAAAAAAAAAACAGAACGTCGTAAAGACGTTGGCGAACCAGAACGTCGTAAAGACGTTGCTAGTTGCCAACGTCCTTACGAAGTTTTTAGAGAAACGTCGTAAGGACGTTGGCAACTAGCAACATTTTTACGACGTTTCTGGTCGCCAACGACCTTACAACGTTTCTTTGATTTACGTAACGGGTATTTTAATTAAACATAACGTCTCAATGAATTGCACCGTAGTGGTACATTGAATCAACATTTGCCAACTTCTTTACATCAAAAACATTGTAAATTCGTCCCTAAATTTATAACTCTTTTACGACATTTCATGAATTCCCAACTCGTTTACAACTCCACCTTTTCCCTATAAATACATCACCAATTTTGCAACATTATTCCATCATTCTCCATTCCACATTCTCTCTCTAAGGTATCACTCTCTCCCTTCTCTTTACAATTTTTTTTTTTTTTTTTGCAAATTTAGGATTTAAAATTATGTAGGTTGTTTAGAAATGATGTAGTAGGTACGGAATTTAGAATTTAGGATTTATATATTATTTAGTAGTATCCAACGTCTAATTTAAGAAACATCGTTTTGTAGGTACAAATTATGGCACCCCGGAAGCATACACGCCGTGTCCACTACAATGACATACTGCACGACACCACATCATCTTCTACTTCCTCGGCTGTGCCAGAGACGCAGTCGCAGTCACATCATCAGAGTAATACACCCCCGGCTACTTCCCCAGCACCAGAAGTGGCCGTAGATCCCCCTCCGACGAATGCTGCGGTCCATCCAGACCTCTTGGTGCCGCCTGATGCACCTTACGCGCAGTACCGGGTTGAGGATATTCTCGTGGCACCAAACCGCGAGAATTTGCCGCATCTACACGTCGATCGTCCAACTGGAACCTATTGGTACATATTTAGTTTTATTTACATACTAAATTTAAACATTTATAATTAAATAGCTAATAATATATATTAAAAAAAATTTCAGGTTCGGTATTGATAGCAAAGTGCGACGTAGCATCACGGAATGCATCAAAAGCTATTTCGTAGAGGCGACTCCAAATTGGAAATCAACACCCCATTACATTCGCATAACGTGGTTCAAGATTTTTGCAGTAATATTTTTTTTCATTAATTTTTATTATTCAACATATTATAATATATATTAAATATTAATTAATTATTAAAACTACTAGCAACGTTGGAATTGGGACGTCTCTATCAACGAGACTGTGCGGCATGAGTTCAACCGCAAAGCCATAAAGCGGCTTATTAACACAGTCTCGGACTGGAAAACCGAGTGGGAGGTGAAGGGAGATGCCGGGAAACCCACATTCATGACCAACGCTTGTTGGGATGGACTGAAGAATTACTGGGTAGACCCTGTAGCTGTGAGGAGAGCTGCTCAGTGTTCCGCTTCCCGGAAGACGATTGGGTCCGACGGCTTACCAGTCGCAATGCCGCACACTGCAGGCCAAATGCCTTTTGGCGGAATGGCAATATAAATCGTAAGTATTTTTAAAAATATTTTTTTTCATTTTTAATATTTATTAACATAAATTAATATTTAATTAAAAATTGAATTTTATTAGGCGGAAAAAACTGGACAGATTTCTACGCTTCCAGAACTCTATGCCGCAACCCATAAGAAGAAATCTGGCGTCTTCGTCGATCCACGTTGTGAGCTGCTACATAGCCAGGTTGAAGCTGCGGTTCAGGAGCGTCAAACGCAGCTTTCCCAGGAATCCACCGACGGTACTCCAGTCCAATTGAATGCTCCGGAGATCAACACAATTTATAAGCAGATATTAAATTAAATACTTTAATTTAAATAATATTTTTTCCCTGACAAATCTTTTTTGTAGATCGCTCCAACAAAAAAGGGACGGATTATTGGCATAGGATCCGCCCAAGATGTCCAGAGAGTCACTTCTAACTGGATTGGTGAAAACTCACTCCGTACTCAGTTGCAAGAATCTCGTGCGAAAATTGCTTCGCTAAAGCAAACGACGGATGAGAAATTCGCAGCCATGGAATCCATGATGGATATTTTGGTTGCGGGCAATCCACATGCATCTGCGGCTTTGGAGCTTAGACGTCGCAACCTCGGGATTAGGCCTACAGAGAATGTCGAGGTCGATTTGAACGGGCGGGTGGCTGAAGATCAGGACGACCGTAGCTCTGACATGTTCGACGAATTACTTCGTTAAATATTTTGTAATTTGTAATTAAATTTTGTAAAAACATTTTAGTTATATATTTTATATTATAATTTTATTTTAATTATTTCATATTTTATTTTAAATACAAAAAAAATAAATTTCACAATTTTAATAAAAAAATACATAATAAATTTTAGTCCCTAAGTAGTTGTAAATTATTTCGTCTTTAAATAGTTGTAAACACTTTTCTCTTTAAGTAGTTGTAAACAATTTCATCTTTAAGTAGTTGTAAAACTTTCGTCTTTACTTAGTTGTAAAGATTTCGACTTTAAAACGTTGTTAAAAAATCGACTCTAATTAGTTGTAAACTAAACGTTGTAAGGACGTTGCTAAGTTTACAATCAACTTACAACATTTATATTGGCATCGACTTTACAACGTACTACTACATTTACGAGGTTTTTACAACTCCCTTTTTACGACGTTTTAACAACGTTTTTTTTTGCGTTGTTAACTTTTACAACGTTTTTACAACGTTTTGTACCTTACGACGTGCAAGACACGACGTTTCACGCGGCGTCCCTAATACGTTGTAAAAGTCCTTTACAACGCTTTAGGGACGAAAATGGGAGTTGTAAAGCACATGTTCTCTTGTAGTGCTCATTCTGGGACTTCTGAAACCCTTCTCAGCATAAATACTCTTCAATTCTACTCTACCATGTATTTGGTGCTTCATTTAATCCACACAAGGCTTTATGAAGCTTGTAAACTTGATCCTCTTCTCCTTCACATAGCCCTTAGGTTGCTGAACATAAGCATCTTCGTGCAAGACTCTCATTCTTTTTGAGCAGCTGTAATAAGAATGATTTTGATTGTGTGTATTCTAGCCCCTACAACATACACCTTTGTGTAGTCAACACCATGCTCTTGACAGTAATCCTTAGCCAACAAGCGTGCCTTGTACTTGGTCACTTTTCCATGTTCGTTCAGCTTGGTTTTATAAATCTAATTCACATCGATAACCTTTGCATTGTTTGGCAAATCAGTCAGCTTCCAAGTCTCATTCTTGTTGATCGATTTTATCTCTTCCTCTATAGCTTATCTCCATGTCAAACTTTTCTCTGCCTCTTCAAAAGTTGAAGGATATTCGATACTGATCTCAACCATTTTCACCTCATCTTCCTCTTCACTCTGATTTCTTGTGATATAGTCATTTAAATATTGAGGAGGCCTAGTAACATGTTGATCTCTAGGTGCAACAACTGCGACTGCAACCTGATCCATTTCACTATTTGTTTCAGCCTTAACTCCTCTTTCTCCATCTGAATTTCCTGTGTCACTGCCTTCAACTTCACTATACTCCCAAATCGCATCATCGTCACTCCAAGTAATCTCAATATTGACTTGTTCTTCCTCCCAAGTCCAGCTTTTTGTTTCCTCAAAGACCACATCTTTGCTTATCATGATCTTTTTGGTGTTTGGATTGTAAATTTTGTATCCCTTGGATTCATTAAAAAAGCCCAACAAAAATCCCCATTGTACTCTTGTCATCAAGCTTCCATATTTTCATATATGAAACATGAACATACCCAATGATCTCCCATACACGAAAATGAGCAACATTTGGTTTCACACTACTCCATGCTTCTTGTGATGTCATGTTTTTTACAGATATTGTTTGGGCATCTATTAAGAACACAAAACATCTATATAACAACATTTGGCCAGAATAATTTTGGTACATTTTTTGCTGAAAGCATTGATTTGACCATGTTCATGTCAGTGCAATTCTTCCTCTTTGTAATGCCGTTATGTTGTGGAGTGTATGCTGTGGTTAACTGCCTTCGAATCCCATACTCCTAGCAGAAAGCGCTGAATTAATTTGATGTGTATTCTCCTCCCCGATCAGTTTTGAGGGCTTTCAGCTTCTTTCTATTTTTCAGTTTTTACTCTACTCTTAAACTGCTTGAAATGGCTGAAAGCTTTTGATTTTTCTTTTATCATATCCAATTTGATCAAGCAGCATGAACATCCGATTTTTGCTCATTATACTCTCAGCTATCAGACCCTTTCTCATGATGATAAATCTTGCACATTCCTTTCTTTATTATGATTGTGAACCCCTTCTCTTGGAGCTGACCAATACTCAACAAAATTATTTTACAGCTCAAGAACATAATACACTTCACCAATGTTATAGGTAACTCCACGCAAAATCAGCTTCACATTTCCCTTTCCAACCATTTCCATTCTTTTGTTGTTTCCAAGTTTGGCTGAGTGTTTGAAACTCTCATCAAGACTTGCAAACAAATTCTTATTACCACTCATGTGATTTAAGCAACCTGAGTCCAACACTAATCTCTCCTTCTTAAACTTTATTTTCCACCCGTGAAAGTCATCAACGATTTCTCTGAATCATCTTCCATATCCTTGTTACTCTCCTCTGTGACCATCATTAGAAGTATCTAGTGATCCCAATGCCCATCAAATTGGGGCAATTTCATTTTCTCGTCCCCCCCTATCTTTCTTGAAATTGAAGTTGTGGCTTTTATCTTGTTTCCCTAGATCGAACAATAACAATCTCTGACACTACTTTGAAAGAGTAGACAAAACCAATTGACAAAAACGATTCATTATGTTAATCGATAGCTTATAAAGCTTGATTGAACTACATCTCTTATATTTTCCGAAACAAACTACAACGACTTGAAATCTCCATAAGAATAGGTCCTAAACACTTGACTTCTTCTTACTTTGAAACATACTCTAAACCAAATACAATACCCGAAACAAATCAATCACTTATTTATGGTTTGCTTCTTTATTTCCAATTTAATTTGCTCCAAACCGTTAGTATTAATGGATAGTTGGTCAAACTGATTTAATCGGTCAAACCAAATTTCATATTTATTCTATATATATATAAAATATGATTCAAAATAATAAGGTAAAATAAATGATATGATAGTGTAAAAATAATATAACACATTTGATTTTTTCAAATAATAAATAAATATACAAATTTGATAAAAAATAATAAAAAATATTTTAGTATTAAATTAATATTTCTTTTGATAAAGAAAATATCGATTTATTTTATTTAATTATATTTGTTGTCTTTTAAATTAATTTTGTAAAGTTATTTAAATTTTTTGTTTTGACAACATAATAAAAGATATAAAATAATACATATCAGTAATACATTTTGAATATAAATGATCAATTGATATTATTTGTAAGTTTATAGACATAAGTTACAAACATTAATTCTATAAGTTATAAATTATAATCAAAAATCTAGAAATCTAATAAACTGACTTTTAAATTTTGATTTAAGACTTTTAGTTTTATTTCTTTATGAAAAAATAATAATAAAATTTTTTTAAAAAAACTATAAATTTTTAGTAAACAGAGTTTTAATATTGATAAGATCACCAATCTCACTAATTTTGTTGTTGTTTTACAGGTTTAACTTAAATTCAGATTTTAATTCAACTTAGACCAATTATGATAACAAGTTATCGTCCAACCGGTCGGATCAGTAGGTCCAATCCAATTTTCAAAACACTGCTCATATAATTTTGATTTTGTTTTCTTTAAATTTATGAATGTTAGCACTAAAATTAAATATTCTGTCTTTTAACAAAGGCCAAAGGACTGCTTTTTTTTTACCTCAACTTGTCCTGACATAGAAGCTATAAAGAAAAGCTATGTTTATATATATGGTTGTTATAAAAGCGAAAGCAAAATTCTCCAAATCTAATTTCTTTTCCTTTCAGTTTTGTAATTTTCGATTGTGTTGGTCTTTATCCAGAATTCTATAACTTGTATTATGTGCACTGAAAATGATAACATATAAAACCAATAAAAAATATATTTGTAGGGGTGGACAAAATTTTCACTGAACATTTTTTTATAACCAAAATCAATATTTATAAATCGAATCCATACTAATGTATAAAATTATTTGAATGGAATAAAACATTTTAATGCCAATTAACCGAATTTAAGATGAGCTGAACAAAAATGTGAATCCTAATAAGAGTACCCAACATTAAAAATAACAATTAATGTTTTAATTAAACATATAAAAAAACTTCTTTTTAAAAACTTACAAAAATTAAACTCAAACCTAAAACCAAACCAAATCGAATCAACTAATAATTTAATCATATATAAACCAAATTTTAAAACTTAAAACCCATAATCTGAATAATTTAAAGGGACAATTGCAAAAACACATTCTTAACTTTTAAAATATGTCCTCATTATTAGAAAATAACTAAAATACATTCTTTTTTACAAAATTAACATAAAAAAAAGTGTTAATTTTTTCTAACATTTTTTTAGAAAAATTATATATGCATGAACTACAAAAAAAAAACTTTTTTGGAGTTTATAAGGTATTTATAAAAAAATATAAAAATATTTAAAAAGATTTATACAGTGCTTTCAAAATTTTATAATCAGAATCAACATTGTCAAATTCAAATATATATGTGTTTATAATAAGTTTATAAGGTTTTATAAGCAATTTTATTAAATTTTTGGTGAGAAATTATTTTTTTTAGCGAAAAACCAATTTTGTAAAAAAATTATAAAACGAATTTCATAAAAATGATTTGACAGTATTTTATTTTTTATTAGTAAGGGATATTTTTATAAAAATAAGATTTAAGAAATATTTTTGTAAAAGGGTGTAGGGAAAAAGATATTTCTTGTTGCATACGGAAAGCAAAAAAAAAGTTAAAATGGAAGAAAAATAAAAGTAGCGATACTAGTAACGGCAGAAATTAGACGGAACTGAGAGTGCCGTTAAGTAAAATACGGAGTTATGTCTCTGACCAGTGTGGTTGCGTTGCGTCACAGCTCAGACTGGGAATAATGGAAACTATCAACTCTTAGTAAACGTTCTCTTTGAAACGCCGTCGTTTATTTAAGGATTCTTTTCTTACTTGGCTACTAATACGACGTCATTTCTATTCCATGTGATTTTGTTCTTTATTATACTTACTGCCGTGTGAAAAGGAGTGAAAAGTTTGCAGACACAAAGCATTTCTCCAGATTTTCCCCCAACAAGACCAAACTTCGAACTCAACGAGAACATATAACCAAAACGAGAAAGTGAGAGATTCACAGTTTACTTGCTTTTACTACACAGTTATTTTTCAGACAGCATTTTCCTCTGTCTTTTTCTTTTTTGTGATTTTCTGTTTGATTTTCCCGAGAAAATCAAGCTAGAAAATAGAAGAGAAGCTAAACCCAATTAAGAAGAAATCTCTGAGCCAAAGGTTCAGTTTTCTACCTTTTTTTTCTTCAAAGCTTTTTCCTTTTTTTGTTATATTCACTCTTTCTTTCTTCTGGGTTTTCTTCTCCTTTTGATTTATGGTTCGTTTTCTATAACAGACGTTTCTGGGTTTTTGTTTTCTTCTGAAAACAACAAAAATGGCTGACTCGACTAAGCTACGGCTTGTTCGTTGTCCAAAGTGTGAGAATCTCTTAACAGAGCCTGAAGATTCACCTTTTTTCCAGTGCGGTGGTTGCTTCACTGTTCTTCGTGGTAAAGTTCTTCTCTTTTTGAGTTTTCCATAAAAAACAACAATAAATGCCCCAGTTTGTAGCAGTTGATGATGATTGTGTGTTTGGTAATACATAATGTAGAAAAGTTTACCGGTTGGAGGTTCATTAATTAGCTTCTGATCTGGTTCTGTTGATTCGTATTAAGTAGCTTAAAAAAAAAAAAATTGTTATGCTTACTCTAAAGCAGAGATTTGTTTAATTATACAGCCAAAGTCAAGGAGCGTGAAGCAGATTCGGTTTCAGATAAGTCCGTGGAAGATAGAGCCAAACCAAATTCAGTTAACTCTGGTAGTTCCCTAGAAAAAGCAATCGAAAATTCTAATGAAACATCATCTGATTCTGATGTTCCTGATTCTTTGAGACATCAGCAAAGTGTTCCAGTTGAAGTTGAGAGTGATCCTGGTTCAACTACCAAAGCTTTAGATTCGGCTAATGGCTCTATATTAGGGGGTAAAGATGACCCGAAATCTCAATCAGGGAGACAAGAATTAGGTTTGGATCGGTTTAGGAAGAGAACAACTAAGAGATGTGATTCTGATAGTGTCATCAACAGATTATCAACTTCAAGGTATCCTTCTGATGAAGGCACTTCTTCTGCTAACTACTTTCCAGAATTACCCCATGAGTTTCAGAAACATTTGAAAGATCAAACCGGTGAAGCAATTGAGCAAGACCGAGCTGGACTTTTGAGACAGTTAGAGAAGCTCAAAGAACAGCTTCAGTCTTGCAATGTGGCTGGTGAGAAACCTGAAGTTCAGGTTCCTAGTTCCTCGTCCACGTCAGGGTTAAACAAAGGGCCTCCATTGCGGTTTTTCAGCACGGGAAATCATGCTGTTAGAGGTCCTTATTACCATCAGGAACCACAATTTCCTTACAACAGCAATGAAGCGTCTATGCACCATAGTGTGATACATCCCTCTTATGGAGACCCTCACAGGTTCCCTATGCAAGGAAGAGGTCCTCATCCGTATTACTCAGCACAATATGTTAGTAATAATAACAATATTCATGATCTCTTTGACGCATACCCGCAGCAAAACAGGCAATTTCATCACTCATCTTGCTCTTGTTACCACTGTTATGATAATAAATACTGGAGAGGTTCAGCACCAATGATCCCTGATGCACCCTATAACGCTGGTTTTTATCCACATGAGAGTGTTATGGGTTTTGCTCCACCGCATAATCCTAGAACTTTTGGTACCCGTAGTCTACACCCTCACGGAAGATGGCCTAGTAACTTCAGTGATGCTCAGATAGATGGTCTTTCACGAATTCATCCTGCTAAAGTTGTATTACCAGGCGGATCACGTCATATCCGCCCTTTGGCGGGTGGTGCTCCATTTATAACTTGTCAAAACTGCTCTGAGCTTTTGCAGTTGCCAAAGAAACCAGAGGCTGGTACAAAGAAATCGCAGAAAGTACGATGCGGGGCATGCTCATGTTTGATAGATTTATCAGTTGTTAATAACAAATTTGTTCACTCAACAAACACAGCTTCAACAAGACAAGGAGAAGCTCGTGTAGGTACTGATTACACTTCCGATGACTATGATCTTCTCGGTTATGTGTTTCATTCGTTAGATGATGAACCAAGAGATCTTCCAGGTTTGATTTCAGACAAGTCTCAAGATATGCAACACGTTCATTCTCATTCTGCTAGCCTTTCCCAGGACGAGCTAAGCTCAGACAGTGTAACAGCCAAACCACTTGGTCAAGTTCAAGACTCACCTCCTCAAGAAAATTTTGTTGATTATTCTTCGATCAATCATGACCGGTCTGGAGCAGGCAGTCGTAGCTCTCGTTCAGAACAGGACAGGGTTACACTAAACAAGACAACAGCTACGAGACAGAACTCAATGAAAGAAGTTTCACTTGCGACTGAAATGGAAGTTTCTTTCAATGACTACTCTCACCACAACAGTAGAACAACTAAAGGTCAGCTGCAAAGAACCAAGAAGAACGGATTCGCGAGCATTGTGAAGAAGAGCTTCAAGGATCTGACAAAATCAATTCAGAACGACGAAGGGAACAAAAGCAATGTTACAATAAATGGACATCCTTTAACCGAACGTCTGCTGAGAAAAGCAGAGAAGCAAGCCGGAGCCATTCAGTCAGGAAACTACTGGTAAATATTATGAATTCAATTCCGGTTCATTTGTGATCACATTCTTCATGACTGTTAATGTGATTTGGTTGACATTATAGGTATGACTACAGAGCTGGATTCTGGGGAGTTATGGGGGGTCCAGGTCTTGGAATATTACCGGTAAACACATGTTTGATATTGCTTCTTAGTCAATATGTTTCTAAAAAACGGAAACTTTACTTATATATGTTTTTGGGTGCAGCCATTCATAGAAGAGCTGAATTACCCAATGCCAGAGAACTGCGCAGGTGGAACCACAGGCGTGTTTGTAAATGGAAGAGAGCTTCACCGTAAAGATTTGGACCTGCTTGCAGGTAGAGGTCTTCCTCCAGACAGAGATAGATCCTACGTAGTTGACATTACAGGTAGAGTTGTAGATGAAGACACCGGTGAAGAACTCGATTGTCTTGGCAAACTTGCCCCGACGTAAGTTCTTCTACATCACTTTTGTTTCTTCTCTTTGTTCACAATAAAGAAAAGAAATTCATGTGTTCTGTGGTTCCTTTGTTGGTACAGGATTGAGAAGTTGAAGCATGGGTTTGGGATGAGACTTCCTAAGAGAGTCACGTGAAGGAAGATCTGAAGATAGATGTTCTTTGTTCAAATATTATTGTTTAGCATCTCCAACTTATTTATTTTGAAATTTGTACATCTGTTTTCAAGTTTGTTTCTTGACCTCCTTCAATCAAAATTTGAAATTTTTACGTATCATAACCGGAACCAAAAAACCTGTTTTAGGTTCTAGTATTTTGATAACTTCGATTTTTAACCGAGAAACTAAAGTAATCAAATAAGACCGAAACCATTATACTAAGTTACTAACTATTGTTAAACTAAAACCATTTAAAATACGAAGGCGAAGGGTCGATACTCGAGGCGATTTTCGGCGTCTCCCGTTTTGGCTTCCGGTGAGTAATTGCGGTGATCAGGTACGTTCTCTTGGCTCGGCGTCGGGTAGAGTTTCTTAGGTTTTGGAGTGGTTGTTCTCGGGCTCGATTTAGAGCGTTTCTAGGGTTTGGGTTAGGGTTAGGGGTTTCGGCAGGGTAGGGGCTTTCTCAGTTCGTAAGGTGGGGTTTTTCTTCTCGGTTTCTCTTTGAGTCGTTTGTGGGGTCGATTCGGCCTCTCGGTTTCTCTTAGAGATTCTCGAGGGGTTGATTCGGCTTCTCGGGCTCAGGTTTTAGGTGGAGTTTTGGGTGGGGTTCCTAGATCTTAGCGTTTCTTTGAGAATCGGGAGGTGAGTTGTGTTTCTCTGTGGGTGTTAGCTAAGAGTCTTAGGGGGTTAGGTCTGGGTTTTGGGTTCGTGTCGAGGGTGTCCTAGTCGCGGAGTTGTAGTGCTTCTGTCTCTTCTTCGAGATACGCTCCATCCAAGGATGTGCCGGGTACTCTTCTATGCTTTCTCTTAATCTCTTTGTTGTTTTTTTGGTATGGTAAGTGGTTATTTATTGTCTGGCGAATTGATGAGCTTAGTTTATTGAGCTTAAACTGGGGGATTGGCCAACAAATGTCTGATAACATCACCTTCAGACATTGTTGTGCCGAAAAGATCCATAAAAAGACTATGACGCATAGTCTGATTGTTTGTTTAGTAGGGTCTGTTGGGTGGTGGTTGAGACCTGGCGTGTATGGGTTCTCATCAAAACAAATGGTTCATCTTAATAACATTGAGCATAAGCAAATGGTGTTTCACATCTATTCTGTTATTACGTTGCAAATTTTATCTCAAATGAGGGCTACAACACCTCAGGGTCAAGGATCGCATATTACTAGGTCGTGGGAGAGTTGGTTAAAAATCAAAGTGGCTGTGTTTGTGTATGACAAATTTTGTGTTATGCTGCGGATATGCAAGTTACACGCAAGGATGTTTACTAGTAACATGCCTGCTGTTAGGTTACTTAGTACATGGACTACACCGAATTTAAGCTGTGTGCATGTTCGGTGTAAGGGGACTAATTTTCTATCTTTCTTCTTCTCTTACTATGAGGTTGAGGGGGAGGTAATGGAAGCTAAACCTAGTCGAAGCGTGGCATTGGTTTACCTAGATCAAAGGTATGTGTGCCTTATACTTAGTATTTCTCACAATTCAGAATTAAAATACATTTGGTTAAGAAGTGATAAAAATATGGAGTTTTCAACAACTATATTAGGCGTACTCTGTCATGAGGAGGCGGCTCTGCTTGAGAGGCGTGTGCTTTCAGACGAGGAGCGTACCCAAAGTCACGCTGATATGGCGACAAAGTTGCAGAACTATAAGGATTCCAAAGCAGCGAGGGCCCCTATAGCTGCTTCAAAAACTGGGACTCGAATATCGACCCCTCTAAGGGGAATAAGCACTAGGAAGTTAGCATTGGTGGGTATATTGTCCCCAAATCCAAGAAGGATAAAACAAAAGAGCAAGATTAAGGCTCCCTGAATTTTGTTTTATGAATTTAAAATTACTGTGTTGGAATGTTCAAGGATTGGGTAATAAAATTACAATAAATTATTTATGTGATTTATGGAAATTATTTAAACCTGAGTTTCTTTTTTTATCAGAAATAAAAAAAGAGAGGTTTTTTTGGTAAAAATTCAAGAACACCTGGGTTATAATAGAATGGTAACTGTTGAACCGGTGGGCTCAAGTGGAGGCTTAGCCCTATTATACAATGATAACTATAATGTGACGATTAATCATACGGATAAAAATATGATTGATTTATCATTAGATCATTTTGGACTTCAATCACATTTAACATTTCTCTATGGCGAACCAGTAAGCCATCATAGGTTATATGTTTGGGAAAGACTTACACGTATTACTACAAATCGGTCAGGCCCATGGATAATTGGTGGTGATTTTAATGAAATTTCTGGAAATCACGAAAAGCAAGGAGGAGTTTTAAGGAGTTCAAATTCATTTCGTCCTTTTAATCAAATGTTGAGGGATTGTGGGTTACTAGAATTCCCGAAAATTGGGAACTCATGGTCCTGGAGAGGAACACGTTCCAATGGGGTCGTCCGATGTGTTCTGGACAAAGCCTTTGGTAATGGTGATTGGCACGAATTATTACCGAGAACAAAAATTAAATATTTAGAAATGGTAGGGTCAGATCATCGTCCCATTCTGGTTAATTGTCAAGAGCAAATGAGAGAGGCCACGATAAAACAATTTTTTTTTGATAAGCGATGGTTAGGAAAAAAGAGTTTCAAAGATATAGTGGAACGGAGTTGGATTAGGGCTGCTGTGAGGGGCGACCGTTTCCTTCTTTGGTTGAGAAAATTAAATTCTGTCGCAAGGAAATTTCTCATTGGAGACATGAAAATTTGATGTCCGGACGACAGGAAATCGAGCATTGGAAATCAGAGATTGAACGCCACAATAGTAGTGGTACAGTTGATGCTACAACCCTAATGGTGGAAAATACAAACCTCAAAAGGGCTTATCTAGACGAGGAGACGTATTGGAAGCAAAATAGTAGGAATAAATGGCTAAAAGTGGGTGATGCAAACACTAAGTTTTTTCATTCTGTGGTGCGTCAGCGGCGGGCACGTAACAGAATAACTAGGTTAAAAAATAGCCGGGGGAGTTGGGTTGAGCATGAAAAAGACATTTTTCATGAGGCAAAAGTCTATTTTTCGAATCTTTTTACAAGTAACGGGGCCCAACAGGTAAATGTGGACGATTTGGAAAGGAAGGTTTCTGAATCGGATAATAACTTCCTAATGAGACCTATTACAGAGGAGGAGGTAAAAGACGCCCTATTTCAGATGGACCCAGATAAGACTCCAGGTCCGGATGGAATGACCGCCCTTTTTTTCTAATCCTCCTGGGATCTAATCAAGACAGATCTCATATTACTTGTGGATAATTTTCTACGGACTGGAAAATTCGATAGGAGATTAAATAAGAGGAATATTTGTCTAATTAAAAAATTACCGCGTCCAACGAATATGGCTGAATTTAGACCAATTAGTCTATGCAATATTAGTTATAAGATAATCGCAAAAGTCTTGGGTCTGCGGTTAAAGAGGATAATTCCAAAGATTGTATCAGAGACACAGTCAACTTTTGTAGCAGGACGGTTAATCTCTGACAATATTTTGATTGCACAAGAGATGGTACATGCGTTACGCACGAATAGATCGATTAGTAGTCAATTTATGGCTATCAAAACCGATATGAGTAAGGCTTATGATAGAGTGGAATGGAATTTACTAGCTGCCCTAATGAGAAATCTGGGTTTCTGTGATAAATGGGTAACGTGTGTTATGTGGTGTATTACGAGTATTGAATATGCTGTGATAATTAATGGTGTCCCAGGAGAACGGATTGTTCCCCAGAGAGGGCTACGGCAAGGGGATCCCTTGTCTCCATACCTATTCATCCTATGTACCGAGGTCCTGATTGCCCAATTACGCAGAGCGGTCTAGGACAAACACATATCTGGAATCCGGATAACTAGAGAGAGTCTGTCTATTTCGCATCTCCTTTTTGCGGATGATACCCTATTCTTTTGCAAAGCAAACAGAGCAGAAGCAACCTATATTATGAAAATTCTAGCTGATTACGAACAGAGATCGGGTCAGCAAATAAATTTTGCTAAATCATCAATTATTTTTGGCAAGCATATAGTACCGGATTCTCGAAGTGAGATTCAACATCTCTTGGGAATAAGTAACGTAGGTGATCTAGGCCAATATTTGGGGCTACCAGAAAGTATAGGTGCCTCTAAATCTAGAGTCTTTGCTTTCGTAGCTGAGAAGTTACAGGCCAGGGTAGACACTTGGGCTAATCGTTTCTTGTCAAGAGCTGGGAAAGAAGTGCTGATTAAATCAATCCTTACATCAATACTGATATACGTCATGAGTTGTTATAGGATACCGAAGGTGATTCTACAAAGAGTCCAGTCAGCTATAGCAAATTTTTGGTGGTCAAACTCTAGTTTAACCAGAGGTATTCACTGGAAAAAATGGAAAGATTTATGTCACCCAAAATCTACTGGAGGATTGGGCTTCCGTGTTGTAGAGGATTTTAATACGGCCCTCCTCGCAAAACAGATTTGGAGGTTATTGGAATTCCCACAGTCACTATTGGCAAGAGTCTTAAGAGGGAAGTATTATAAAGATAAGTGTATAATGGAAACGACCATCACGGGGAAGTGTCGTACGGATGGAGAAGCATAATGTCAGCACACCCTCTGATTGCGAAAGGGTTGATTAGGAAAATTGGCGATGGGAAACAAATTAAGATTTGGAAGGATCCATGGTTACCGGGTTATGTCCCAAGGGTCGTTGTGAGGTCGTCCCTTCATTTATATCCGAAAATGACGGTAGATCAATTTATAGATCGTGAAACTGGTAAATGGAAAGAGGTTTTAGTGCGACAATATTTCGAATCAAAGGATGTGGATCTGATTCTTGCTATTAGACTGCCAGGATGTGCACGGCAAGATTACTGGGGATGACATTATACGCCCAATGGCCGCTATTCTGTTAAATCAGGTTATAGACTAGCGGGTAATAGGAGGGACCAAAAACTGTTCGGGCCAAGTTTTGATACTTTATATCAAAGTTGCTGGAAGCTCGAATGTCCTCCAAAGATTAAACATTTTATTTGGCAATCGCTGTCAGGAAGTACAGCGGTGCATCAAAATCTAAATGGTCGAGGGATTGGACAGGATCCTAGGTGCCAGCGTTGCGGGGCGGACGCTGAATCAATTAACCATGTGTTATTCGAGTGTCCGCCGGTGTTACAAGTCTGGGCCTTATCACAGATTCCCTCTCCCTTAGGGGTTTTCCCAGGGCCTTCACTTTGGGCTAGTCTGGAATATTTGTTCTCCAGGTCTCGATATCAAGCAGACTTGGGGAGTTTCTCGTGGCTCATTTGGCATATTTGGAAGGCGAGGAATGAGTTTTGTTTTTACACAAGTTGACCTCGACCCCCAAGTGATCTTGGATAGGGCATCTTTTGATTACCAGGAATGGACTACGGCCCATCAGGATAATCAAACTCTAGGAGGCTCTCGGGGGATTGTTCGAGAATCGAAAACGTCACCCATGATATTCCCTACCACAGCTAATCTTGGTTTCACGGGCTATAAATGCTTCGTGGACGCTTCCTGGACGGCGACAGATCCCTACACAGGGATCAGTTGGTTTTGCTTTCCAAATTCGGTGGGAGGAATATGTTCGGGATCCTTGAGGATCCATCGGAGTCTATCACCACTACATGCGGAGGTGGAAGCTGTGCTCGTGGGGATGGAAGCCATCGCGGAATGCCATATCCAGGAGGTGGAGTTCTCGACAGACTGCGAGACGGTCTTCTCTATCTTGCAGCATCCAGAGGAGTGGCCAGCTTTCATTCCATATCAGGAGGAATTCCAAAGGCTCAGATCCCGGTTCTTGACCTGCTCACTCTCGATTATTCTAAGACGCATGAATCACAAAGCCGACGCTTTGGCTAAGTTAGGTAGAGTGATGAGTTCTGTAATTTCGTAGTGGATAGTTCTATTATTGTCGACAAACAAAGAAAAGTTACTAACTATTGTTCTGTTATTTAGATACCGTTATGTTATACTAAGTATTCTACTAATAAATTTGGTTCTTTAGTTATTTGGTTTTCATTTCAAATATTTATTTAGAATCAAAACTGATAAGAATAGAACAGAACCGAAAACTGACCCGAACTGAGCCTAACCCAGGCTAGATTATACTGGTGAGTGGTGACCACTAGAGAGCACTTGAAGAAAACATACAAAGAAATGTATCAATGGGCTTTCCTAAAATCCCAATAGCTAACTATTCTCCGCCTAACTTTCTTTATTTCACAAACTAAAATCTCTACAACTACGAATTCGGAAGTAATCATTGCATCCAAGACAAATCATTACTTAAATCCAAAATGTTTTCCAAAGAAGAGAAACATGAATCATCCGTCGGTGAATTCGCCACAGAAACAGAGGATGCAGATAAGAACTCATTGGTGATTCCAGATTCTGATGTTTTTGTAGGAGAAAGATTCTCCATCAAACATTTCCATCCAGATACAGTCTCTGTTACAGGGTTAGAGAATGAAAACGTCCTGAAAATCTCCTTACTGGTTTTCAAATCATCGAGATTTAACATCAAGTCTTCAGATTTCAGATTTTTGATTGCGTCTTTGGACTGCTCTGTAACATGTAGTTTATGTACTCTGTTTTGTTCTTCTTTGGACAAAGAAACAGAGAACTTTGTTGTTGAGGACTTCATGTTGCAAGTGTGACTCTCTACATACTTGATTTCGTAACACAAAGGATCTGAATCTGATTTTTGAACTTGCTTCACTGCTAAACAACCTTGTGAGAATCGATGTGTACATCGATAATATGCTCTGTATTAACAAAAAAACAGAGTAAAGATTCAAACTTTGGCAATTTCAACAAATTTGAAACTTTGTAATGTTCAGAAGATGATTGTGATAAGATTTTACCTAGGGTTCTTAGATCCATGAATACCTTTCTGACCATACTTTCTCCAACAATAACCATCATCAGAACAAGCTTCTTCTTGTCCTGTTCCAACACAAATCTTAACTGTCTCAATAATCTTCTTCTCTGTTATTCTTCTGAGATCACAAAAAAACAGAATCAGACTCGATTCTTAAAACTCAATACTCATAAACACATAAATCAACAATCTGTCTTTTACCTTTTCTTATTACTCTGATCCATAATCTCAGAGCTTCTTCTCTTAAGAACTTTCTTCTCATCACTCAACATAACTATTGCATTCTCATAAGAACGAATGATTCCAGAGATCAAACTATTGTTCGATTCATTAGAAGAAGGGATTTTCAAATTGTTCATCAATCGATTCGCAAACTCTTTCCCTTGCTCTAGCTCATTAATCACAAGCTTTTCTTCACTTAACATCTCTTCCTTCACTACCATATCTGAGACTGAGAAGCCTTTGATGAGTTTGATAAGCTTTGAGGCTTCTCTCTGAACTGTCTCTATGTGTGTTGTTATATATGATTTGATTTATTCTTAATTTTTTTTAATTGTAAAAACTTAGGGAAGAAGGTGTGTGGAAATGAATATGAAATTAGAGAGAAATTGACAAAGTTTGAGATACGAATTTTCATTACTTCCTTTCTAATTTAATAAAGTTTTTTTTTTTTGGAATCCTTCGAACCTGTTATTATACTTATATAACGATTATATATTTACAATTATATTAATTTTTACATAATTTAAATAATTAAGTTAGGTTCAAAATCTAAAACCGCGTAATATTCATCGAATATATTTTCTGAATGACGTAATATTCATGATGTCATCAACTTATTAGTATATCATTTATCTCGTGTTATAAAAATCTCTCTTCAAACCTCATTAAATATTTAATTTTTCATAAGATTATCTTCTCTATTTTTCATTTTTTTTTTTAAATTTCTCCTTTTAGATTCATCTCTCCATCTTTAAAGATAAGAAAAGAAAAGCTTTATGTAAGTGAGACATTGTTCTTTTTGTAGGGTAAAATATGAATCATTGTGTCGTAAAAGTATATAAAATATTTAATCGTTCACACGATTAATTAATTGATAGTGATGTGTTCATATGTTGGTGATAAAGTTATATAAATAATGTCGAAATTATGAAAGTGTTTTTTGTTTTTGTTTTTGTTAGGTAATTCAGATTCTCCGTCCTATTCCTTCTATGCTCTAATTTTATCATAATCAGAATCAGTTTTTGTTAATACCAAAAAAATAATGTAAAACACTTTCTTTTGGTGAAAGAGACTTTTGTCAAATGTCAAATCAATTTCTATTTTCTTCTTTACTAAAGTTTGATCCCCGCAATTTGTAATATTGTTAAAATTTTAAAATATGAATGTAGACTAAAAATAAATATTATTGATCTAACATATTTTTGTAATGAAAATGAAAACTGAGAGCACACTGATACTAATAATTGCCCTTAAACCATTAGTATAAAGTTATATAATTAATGCTGAAATTATAAAGGTCTTTTTGACAGATTGTATCTTCTGATCTAAATTTAATTTACTATTTAAATTTCAACCTCTAGTAATGAAACTATACATGATTTTGTGAAAATTGATAATTTTCATCTACTTGTAGGGTTGTAGCACAATTTATGAGTTTGTGATTTAATATAAGAAGCAATGATGAAAATTAGCATGTATGGACCATGCATATGCATGATGCGTAATTAAACTATTAAAACCTAATTATCATCGCTATTTGATATGATTAAGTTTGCACTGATTATAAAGATTAAAGACATTCCTATAAATCTTTTAACCTCTCAAGATCATAAGTTGTTTCCTATACAGAAGCAATAGATGGTTGTTAGCTTGCCTTCAAAAATATTTACTATTAACCTTCACTAAGAAAATTGAATACATCTTCTTCATTTTTTGTGTGTGTGCACCAATTTCATTAAATAAACTAAGTCTCGATTACAATATTCTTAGCACATCCAACAATACATTGCTACTATACCACAAATATATAAGAAAATATGGATAAAACAAAAAACCAATAAAAAAAACTAAAGAAAATCTAGATAATTTGGATGTCCTCAATCCAATCTCGAGCGTGGAATCTTCAATTTTCCTACAAAGATAAAAATTATATGCTATTAAAAATGGATAAACTAATCTTTGGGTTAAAGAAGCCATAAAAACTACACTCTTGTAAGGAATCTCCCACAACAAGAAAAAGAATTTGTGATGGTCTCTCTATTACAAATTTGTTTTGTTTATCTTCTTATTTATCTCAACGAAAAATGTTGAGTTGAAAAATAGCCTATCTTCTAGAAAGAATAATAATAATATACGTACATAAATGTCAAAAGAGATTAATAAGTCGAAAGAGTATTAGCTTTTTAGGGGAATGATAAGCACTTTTACTTTTAAGGCACTAGAGATATTAATACTAACAACATGAAACCATAAAATAAGATCCGATATATACAGTTAAACATCTTCAAAATGCTCAATAAATTAATAACCACAATAAGTTAATAAAATTTATTAGTCCAAAATTAAGTTTTTGATATAATTAGTATATTGATGAATTAAAAATCACTACAAACTAATTAAAAGATCATAGTCTCAATGTTTAATTTATAGATTTGAGTATATGTGTAGTGTCTTTTATTATTTGAAGTGTAAATTTGTAATATTAAATACATATGTGTCTTTTGTTACAAAATGCAATATATGTATAAGGTTTTTAGCCCTAAGTAAATAAATTTGAACAAAAATCATTTGGAATACATGAAACACGGCAGACAAAAAATATATAATTTGTGACAAATAAAGAAGTTTCGACGAAGAAGATGTTTAGTTTGAATTTTGGGTGCCTATAGATTATGACATGATCACTTCTTCTCTACTTCTTTTATAAAGAAAGGAGCCGTGTGGGTCCTAATTATCTTATCTTTGTCTACTTTCTATATTTTCCTCCCTATTCTCACGTAATGCCAATATGTTTTTTTCAACGTTCATATTATTGTATTCTCTTAATAACTTAGATATACTCCTCCCATTTCCTAAAAAATGTCATTTTAGCAGCAACAATAATTATATAAAAAATATCATTCTAATTTCCAATACAACTTTTTACAAATATTTTCAATTTTAAACTCCAATCAAAATTATATATAGAATTTAATTAATAATTATCTATAATAATTAGGAGTATAAAGATTTTTTTGTCAACAATACGTC
>JAKUCM010002559.1:0-18154 GCA_023374145.1 Lepidium sativum | reverse complement strand
GAGAGATTGGATGATACTGTGATGGAGATTGGTGGAGCCAACTCGAGCTCCATCGACTTGTCATTGAGGCTGTGACTCTTTGGCTCGTACTTGTCCTGTAATAAACAAGAAAATTAGGGTTTCTAAGAAGTATTGTTGTCGTTATTATTACAGTTTTTGGACTGATGAATTATTTTATTATGTATTTCTTTCTGGATTGTTTTTTGTTTTGTTTTATTATAAGTCTTGCTCTATCATTTTTGTTTGACAACACTCTGCTTGTGTACTTGTGAGTTGTTATCATATGATCTCCAACAATTACAATCTTGAACTTGTTCTCCAAAAAATTAATGTTCTTACAATTGTTTTTCTCAGCAATTAACTTATAACTTATATAAATCGTGATAGCCAAGAAGAATACACGAGAACAGTTCTTCAAAATACCTCAAATACTACAATCTATCCAAGATTGAAATATTAAATGGGTCGACGATTCAAATCCCTTTAAAAATATCAAAAATATCCAATGTACCCAGAAGTATACTTTATTATAATTAACACTGTGAAAATGTTTGAAAATCTAATTCCCCTCTGCACGAATATTGCAGATTAATTTCCTCCTATACCGATTATAGTTGGTTCTACATAAAACATAGTGGATAAAAGGAAAAGTTGTGAAAAATATTAATTTTTTTTTTGGTAAAAGGCTATATATAATAATAAAATAGAGTTTAATTACAATCAAAAGAAAACAAGCGGCTTAGAGTTTAAATCAAGCAAAAAGAATAACTCAAAGAGAAATGACCAGACCAAACCAAGCATGAATAATTGGAGAGCCCCAACGAGATCCATGTCTTGAGAGTGAAGAAGCTTTGTTTCTTACACACCTGTCAATGATCCCGAGAGATGGCTGAACGAGGAAGATAAAGTTCTCTTGAAGAACACTAAATCAAAATAGTTATCTTTATTGATTAGAAAATATGTTTAAAATTAACCAACAAAAGCTTAATGTTCTACCTTGAGAAATCATAGGCTCGATTTCTACAAATATTTATAGAGATGTCTAACACTTTGATATCTCTTTACAAATCCTTTTCCAAATAGGAATTAACTTATTCTTAAATCTCTCTAGAATCTTAACTAACTCTTCTTATCTTTAGAATCTTCTATTCTAAGGATATCTTGAGTAGGAAGCAACTTGAAGATTATCCAACAATCTCCCTTCTAAGCTTCAAGTCTTTGTCCAAAATGTCTTGTACTCCAATTAGGCTTCTCATACGCTTGAATTGGATTCTTGCTAGAGCTTTAGTTAAGATGTTTTGCACGTTGCTCGTCTCCCGGTATGTGCTTGATGATAACTCTACCTTTCTCAATACACTCTCTGATGAAATGGTATCTCTTGTATATGTGTTTAGATCGACCATGAAAAATAGAATTCTTAGTTAACTCAATTGTTGATTTGTTGTCAATGTTGATCTCAACTTTGTCCACTCTATCGCCTTTGATTTCTTCCAACAAATCCTGCAGCCAAATTGCTTGCTTTGAACCTTCAGTTGCATCCATGAATTCCGCTTCACAAGATGACAATGCCACAGTGCTTTGTTTCTGTGTACACCAAGTAATAGGCGATTCTCCGAGATAGAAAATGTGTTCCGTTGTACTTTGACCATCATCCACGTCTATGCAATGACTACTGTCACTATAACCCGTGAGTTTCGAAGTGTCACATTTCTTATATATCAAACCGTGGCTTAGGCTTCCTTGTAGATATCTCAAGATTTGTTTCAAAGCCTTCTCATGCGAGGCTTTCGGATTCTGTATATCGACTAATCACTCCAACCGAGTAAGCCAAGTCAGGTCTTGTGTGTAGGAGATAACGTAAGCAACCGATCCTTCTTCGATACAAGGTAGCATCTACCCTCAGGTTCTTCATTTGATCTCGACAGCTTCAGACCAAAATCCATAGGAATGTGCATAGCATTACACGCCTCTAAACCTGTCTCCTTTAGAATTTTTCGTGCATAAGCCTCTTGTCTTATGGTGATTCCTTCCTTTGTTTGCTCTACTTTAATTCCTAGGTAGTAGCTTAGCTTTCCAAAGTCGGTTATTTCAAACTTAGTGGACATAGCTGCCTTGAACTCTTGGATCACACTCAACGAGCTTCCTGTGACAAACAAGTCATCAACATACACCGCGATGAGAAGAATTATGTTCCTTCCTTTTTTCGGTAAATTAAGCTCTCTTTGGAACATCTCTCTAGTCTAAACATCTTCAAAATTTGGTCTAGCTTAGTGTTCCACGCTCTTGGAGCTTGTCTCAAACCGTAAAGTGCCTTAGATAGTTTGAAAACTTTATGTTCCTCTCCCTTCTTTTCAAAACCATCGGGCAGTTGAACGTTTACAGTTTCATTCAATTCTCCATGTAAGAATGTTGTCTTAACGTCTAAATGGTATATTTCCCAGCCATTTACAGCAGCTAAACCAATAAGTAAACGTACAGTTTCTATCCGAGCCACCGGTGCGAAAACTTCATCAAAATCTATTCTGGAACGTTGTGCATAACCTTTTGCAACAAGAAGTGATTTGAACTTGTTAATTGTGCCATCTGTATTTCTTTTGATCTTGAAAATCCATTTCAAACCTATCTTAGCACCATATGGCTTATCAACCAGCGTCCATGTCTTGTTCTTGTATATAGACTTAATCTCTTCGCTATCTTTAGCTTCATCATAACATGATGGCTCGTCATTGACCAACAAGAGAAGTCTTTCACATTCCCTATCCGCAACAAGAACATAGTCTTGAAGGTAAGAAGGTGGCTGAAATTGCCGGCTTGTTCTTCTCAAGTTTCCCTCCTCCATCGTTACTTGTTCTTGTTCGTGCTCTGTTTCTTCCTATGTTTCATCTACTGTTTCATTGACATCATGTTCTTCCATGTCTTGAGTCACTACTGATCCATGACCCTCATCATGAAGAAGTCCCCACGTCATATGAAACATTCCTGGTGAACTAGTTTCCTCTTGATTCTCTCCCTTCCAATTCCAAGCACTCTTTTCATCAAAAATAACATCACGGCTAACAACAATCCTTTTGATCTTTGGATTATAAAACGGTATGCTTTAGAGCCTGGCTCCACTCGTAGATGTATTAGGACCTGACTCCGATCATCTAGTTTCCTTAGTAAAGCCGAATCGATTTTTGCATAAGCTATACAACCAAAAATACGTAAATGACCAATGCTTGGTTTCTTGTTCTTCAAACACTCATATGGAGTCTGTTTTAGCAAGGCTCTTGTCGGTACTCGATTAATAACATAATTCTAATGTCTCACACCTTCTCCCCACAAAAGTTTAGGTACATTCATTACCTTAAGAACACTCCTTGTCATCTCCATTAGTGTCCGGTTATGTCTTTCTACAACACCGTTTTGTTGTGGTGAATACAGGGATGTTAATTGTCTTTTAATCCCATTTTTGTCATGAAACTCCTTGAAAGATTTTGAAGTAAATTTACCTCCTCAATATGTTCTTAACACAATAATCGATTTCTCCAAATCCTATTCTACTTGTGTCTTGAATTCTCTGAATTTTTTGAAGGCTTCCTGTTTTTCTTTAAGAAGAATAGTCCACATATATATAGTGTAATCATCAATAATCACAAAGATATACCTGTTAGACGCAGGTGTAGATGGGTTTATCGGCCCACAAAGATCCGCATGAAGCAACTCCAATGCTTTAGAAGCTCGGAAAGATGTCGCTTTTGGCAAACTCAATCGAGTTTGTTTCCCAACCAAACATGATTCACACACTTGCTTCTCTCCTTCAATCTTTGGCAAACCGTGCACTATCTTATGTATAGACATTACTTTCATTGTGCTGAAACTTAAATGCCCTAACCTTGCATGCCACTTCCATGATTCTTCTTCAATCTTTGCATAAAGACAAACCGGTTTTCCTATTTCTAGGAGGATTTTATACAATCTGTTTGCAGATTTCTTTACCTTGGCAAGCAATCTTCCATTAGGATCGTGTATAGTTAAGAGGTCTCCTTTCATTACAACCTTGTAGTCGACATCAATAGCTTGCCCTAAGCTGATTATGTTACTTTTTAGGTTCGGAATATAGTATATATCAGTCATAAGTTTCTGTTCTCCATTTAGCCTGAAAAAGTATCGATCCTTTCCCTTCTATGTTAACACACGATCCATCACCGAATTTTACCTTCTGCTTAATCTTCGTAATCAATTCGGAGAAGTAAGTTTTGTCTCCCGTCATATGATTGCTTGCACCATTATCTAAGTACCAAAGCCCCTTATTACCTTGTCGTTCTTGGTACTTTGTCGGCATCACCTTCTCCTCATTGAGAAGTATAACTTCATGCATATAAAGTGAATTATCCGCTTCTTCGGTTTCGTCATCATCATCTTCCTCTTCAACCTTGTTCATCTCTTCCATCCTTTTCTTTCTTTCTGGACATACCGAAGCAAAGTGACCCTTTTTGTCACATCGAAAACACACAATGTTAGATCGATCTTTTTTTCCTTTTCTTCTTTCTTGAGAGTTTACTCGTCCTCTACCCTGAAACTTTCCCCATCCTCTCGGGTTATCATACTCGGTGTTGGAGTAGAGAAGATTCTGTTGCGTATCAATATTGTTATCCTCATCCGAAATCCTCTCCTCAAACGCCTTAAGTCTCCCGATAATATCTTCAAACCCGGTTTTGTTTAAGTCAAGGACTTGTTCTAGGGAGGCTATGATATGAATGAACTTGTGTCGTGGCAAACCATTAAGAAACTTCTTGACTAGCTTTGGTTCGTCAATAACTTATCCTAATGCTGATGACTTTGATGCGATCTCACTCATCCTCCCTGAGAAAGCATCGATATTCTCGGTTTCTCTCATTCTCATTCTATCAAATTCCAACATCAAGGTCTGAAGTCTTGCTTCTCTAACTCTTCAGCCCCTAGATTTCTTGACTTGATAGCTTCCCAGATTTCCTTCGGTGAGTCTTGCTCTCCAACCTGTAAGATTAAACTTTCAGGAATTGACTGAAATAATATAGTTGTGTCTAAGTGATTCTTATCCTCTTCACTTGAACCACTTTCTACCACATCCTAAACCTTATGAACCTGAAGCAAAACCCTCATACGCATTGACCAGACCGTGTAATTCATAGACGTGAGCATCGAACACACAACCGAGGAATGAACCGAGTCTTTCTTCGTTACCTTAACGTCTCCTTTCATGTCGTCTCCCATGTCTTAAGACCTCGTGTAACAAGATACCAACGTAACCTAGAGCTCTGATACCAAATAAAGTCTCTTGAAGAACACTAGATCAAAATAGCTATCTTTATTGATTAGAAAATATGCTCAAAACTAACCAACAAAAGCTTAATGTTCTCCCTTGAGAAATCATAGGCTCGATTTCTACAAATATTTATAGAGATGTCTAACACTTTGATATCTCTTTACAAATCTTTTTCCAAATAGGAATTAACTTATTCTTAAATCTATCTAGAATCTTAACTAACTCTTCTTATCTTTAGAATCTTCTATTTTAAAGATATCTTGAGTAAGAAGCAACTTGAAGATTATCCAGAAGAGACTTTCCCTCATGAATGGCTGCTTGCCATGCTATCAAAAGTGTTTTCCTGATTGTGCTGTTGGGAGAGGAAGAAGAGAGCCAAGCTAAGATATACAACTTGAACATTAATATTCTGAACTCTTGTAAACTAATATTATGGATTTTTAACTTTCCTAAGAGCAGTGTTGTTCATATTGTACTTATGTTGAATTTATAAGACTATATATATTTCAATGTATTTTGCATTGAATTACCATGTAATTTTACAAGATTATATGAAATTTTTTGAATATGCATGAATATGCTAGTAGCCGAATAAGTAAGCCAACGATAGTCAGCTAAATGAATAATTTAGCATTTCAATAGTACAATCATAGAACTAACCTGCCACAATCGATGATCAACTAATAATTTGTTCATTAATTAGCCAAGAAGACGGAATAGAATCTTAATAGAGTAATTCCGGATCTCGAGCTAGTTATCTAATTTGTCGGGTGAATGAATTAGTTCTAGAATTTAATAAGCTAAAAATTTGAGAAAGTTTTGTTATAAACTAGTTAACACATACTATGAATACCCGACCAAAAAAAACACATACTATGAAATTATTTAAATATGTAAATAAAACAATTGCTTCTTTTTTTGTCAAGTGAAATTTTTACTGTAGAAGGTAAACTTTAAAAGTTAGACATCTGCAACACATGTAGAGTCTCTAATATTATGGATGAAAAATTCAGGTTTATGATTCAGTGATCTAAAAATTATATGAAAAGAGAATGAACGGAAAAAGACCTTAACTTTGAGAAATCGTCTAGATAGAAAGAAAAAGCTAGCCACTATTCGAGAGCTAACATCATTTGGAGAATATCTAAAATTTGTGTCGCTAAGTCGACCTCCAACATCTACAAGGACATAAGACTCACCATCGCCCAAAAAATAGTTTCAACTTGGGTATGAAGAGATGAGAGACTTCGTGGAACTGCGCCTGCTCTCATGCACGCTCCTTCTATAGAATCCGAAAAACATAACCAACCAATGCCAGAAAAAAAAATTAAGGCACTCCACATCTAGAAAACAGCGATACCCACTTACTTGGTCTCTACTTTTACATAAATTACTAACACTACAAAAAATTTGATCTATTGTGACAATTATATTGCAACTACAAATATTAGTAATAATTCGTGACATTTTATATACAATTTTGTTACGAATTTTATTTGTTACGAATCATGTGACTCTATTCCGTAACGATTTGTGACAAAATTGTTACTAGATTTATTCGTCACAAGTATATTGTAACGTTTTTGTTAGCAGTATGCATTTGTGTCACTTTTATTGTAATCATTTACAAATTATCATAAATTCGTAACAATATTTTCGTATTGTGACAAAATATGTATTATTGTGATAAAATATTACGTATCAATATAATTTTTTTCTTGTAGTGTAAAAACTATACATATGAAAGGATTTATTTATAAATAAATCTAATCGGCTATTTGTTTTTTATACTGGAGTCTCATATTGTTAAATATTAATAGATATCCCACATCGAAAACTTATAATCATTTTAGTCTTATATATATAAATATGTATATATATTATATTGTCATTTTATTTATTGGTGATTGATTTTAATTCAAAATTTCTTAATTTATCACATATATTTCAAAACCTGCATATACGCAAAAAAATAAAAATAAATCTCCATGTAATGATGAATATTTAGGACACACAAATTTGATAATTTAACATCATAAATGGAAGACTATAAACAAATCATATTTTTTTGTTTCTTTTTTGTCAACTTATATAATATTAAAATACTTCAAAGAGGCAACAATAAAATTTACAACAATAAACCAGTAAAAATAAAGTTTGCAACAATAAAACAATAAAACAGTAGCTCATTCTCTAACTTGTTAATATTAATCAAAATATATAAAACTGATTACAGTCTTACCAAAATAAAAATGATATTACAGTATTCCCTTAAAATAAACAAAACAATAAAATAATGTTTATTTAAATTCCCAAAAAAGTGGCTGATTAAATGGACACAAATAATCAACAACCCTTTTATATCCTTCCCAAAAAGAGAACATTATTATTCTTTACTTTAAATTAGCACTAAATCACTTCACATTTATAAGTTTTCCTTACAAGGTTTTGACTTCTTTATATAGTTAGATATCATTATAAATCTATAGAGATATTTTCTTTTTTGGTAAAAACATTTACCAAATAATCTTGAACTAAATTCATGCATAATGTTAAGACAATATTAACACACATAGAAAAATATATTTCCTTGATAGGAATGTTGACATCAACAGACAAGAAAATTGTATACAAATAGTTAAATCTCTATTATTAAATCTCATAAAAACCTAATCATGCGACTTCCAAAACCTCTTCAATGTTCTGTTTGCAAGATAGCTGTCTTTTCACAACAACAACTAATGTCACATTTTCAAGCATTTCATTGCAATCGCAATGTTCCAACCTCCGTCGCATCAAGAGCCTTTTGTTACCAGATGCTTAACCGGAACCCTAATCTTTGTTTTCCGACGGGTGTGGCTTTTTACCGTGACGGTTATTTTGATCATCGTGGGAGGTTTCATAGAGGATTTCCTCCGGCCAATAAATGTAAATATGTAGAGCAGAAGCAGCCTAAGCTGATGGATCTTTTTCCGATGACTTCATCGGAAAGTAATCTTACGTTGCCGCTTCTTAACCAGTTGGAGCAACGGAGACCGGATGATATTGTGACGGAGAATGGCGGAGCTAACTCGAGTCCTATCGACTTGTCATTAAGGCTGTGATTCTTTATGAAGTTAATTTTAAAACATATTTAGGGTTTCTAAGAATTATTAAGTCATTATTGTTGTTTTTGTCGTTTAGTCTTTTAATTCTTTTTATCAACATATCTTCCTTCAAATGCATCATTTAAACTCATCCAAAATTTTCTAAAATTTTGAATGGTTTTGTCAAAATCATCGAGATATTACATCTGAATGAATCAAATAATTGTATCTACAAACAAATTTTCATCTTTATCCAGATGGATTATCTAGATGGACAAAAGAACAAGATCGTTATTGTTATTTTATTATCAAAGTTTTTGGACTTTTTGATTAGTTTATTATGTATTTCTATCTGGATAATTAATTTGTTTTTTTTCTCTGTTTTGTAATTAATTATTCTATTATTTTTTTGTTTGACAACACTCGTTAATTGTAGTGGTTTTGTTAATTGAGAGGTTGGATTAGACCCTAATCCCTCTAGATCTGAGACCCCTAGACCACTAACAATTACAGTCTTGAAATTTCTCCAAAATCCAAAAGTCATTAATACTTTTTTGGTTAACTATTAGATTAGCAAGTCTTAATTCATAGTCAAATTTTTAACTAACATTAATATCATACGGGACAAACACGATTATCTAAAATCGAATTATGATGAGTAACGTGATTATCTGAAATCGAATTCCGATGAATAAGACAACATATTTGACAATCAAACCATTGGACCAATGAAATCATTAATGTTCAATCTTTGTGTTTTTTTTCATGATTTGTAGGTAATGAAAAGTAATATTTGACTTCTCTCCTTCCTTTCGACCCGAAAATTCCTCTGGTCGACTTGTTCTTTGCCTCATGGAGGACTGAATAAACTCTTATGTTTTTTCCATTACCACCAAAAAAGTAAATTAAATCTATTTATAAAAGTATACATAAACAGTAAAAATAAAAACCTTGAAAAAGTTTTTTTGTTTTTTTTTGGTAAATCAAATGGAATGTTCTCCTTCTTCCTCTCAACCAAGAAATATTTATCTGAAAACCTAATCTCTTTACCTCTTCCTCTCTCTCTCTCTTTCTAGATCTCTTCTCAAACTATTTCAAACATGAAAATCAATGAGATCAAGGTTCCAAATCTTTGATCCTGTTTGATTCTTTGTCTGTTTCAAATTCAATGGTTGATTTGTTCTTTTTGTTTGTTCTACACATTAGGGTTCAACGCATTGAAAGAGTTAGAGCATCTGAATCTTTGACGTGACATCTAAGGCTTGTGTATATATTAGCCATAACCAAGATGACGACGACCGTGAAAGGCCTTCTCAAAGGCATTCGCTATATATCTCAGATTTTTGGTAAGTCTCATTAATCAACAAGAATCTAACATTTCTTGTGATACAAGCTTCTCTGTTATCAAAAACAATCTAAATTTGCAGACGAAGATAAAGACCAACACGACATGCAGATTGGGTTTCCTACTGATGTAAAACATGTAGCTCACATTGGATCTGATGGTCCTGCAGCCAATGCACCAAGCTGGGTATGGTTTGTACTTTTATATGTCTTTGTTAATGCTGATTTAGGTTGGATCGAGATAGTCTTTTATGAGGAACAAAGTGATTTTATTGATATTGAACTGATGATCATTAAGCAAAATAGCATAGAAACAAACTTGTAGCCCTTATTGTACTCATCGGTTCGATATCAACAAATTAAATCACTTCTTCCTAATGATTATCTCGATTCAACATAAGATCAAACTTGTATATTGTATTCATCAGTTCGATATACGTTTAAGTATACTCATCATCACTGGTTTCATGTAGATGGGTGACTTCAAATCATCACAAGAACTGGAGAATGGTCAAGTTGTTTCTCGAGGAGATGCAAACAACAGTAAAAAAGGAGAAGGAGTTGGATTACAAGAGCTATTGCCTCCACCAGAGAAAGAGAAAAAGAGAAAGAGAAAGAGAGACCAAAGCAGAAGAAGACAAGACGTAAATCTGAGACAAAGTCACTAAATGGTTCACCACCTAGGCGAAACAGCAGTGTGACTACATCAGATTTGCAACCAAAACCTTCAAGACGTCATCACAGAAGTAGACATGGTTCGATGGATTCATCGAATGATCCATCAGTTAGAAGGAGGCGTGTTGCTTGCGATACAGAGAGGGATTTATGTCCTTCCCCAACGCCAGATAGTTCTGCTCCTAGTAGAAAGTCTACAACACGTCATAGGAAGACGAAAGGATCAGCAGGAGGAGGAGACCAATCGATGAAGAAGACGAAAGGCAAAACTGCGAATTCTGTTGTTCAAGAAGTAAATAAATGTAATGATAGTATCTGTGACAAAGACTAAATTCACAGAATGGTTTTGGACCTTTTGGTCACCTGTGAATTTGCGTGTGATTGTCTCGTAGTTAATCTTGACTGTTTGATGGTCATATATAGACAAAATATTGTATTTGTTTCACAAAGAATGGCTAATCACCTGAAAATGATGAAATTACAGGACAGTTCTTGGTATATTATAGAGCTACTACTGTAGGTTTTGAAACATTAGCTATTCATTGATTCTACTGATCAAGAAGATCAAAAACTCAACCAAACATAAGTTTGAATCATCTAGACAACAATTCATACATTTTTCGGGGTGTTTGGTTACTTTTGTAACCATTCGAAACCGAACTGATCGAGAACCGAAATTGATTCGTGTCTAATTTCGTTAATATTTCATTCGGAATCAAAACTTTAAAAACCGAACCAAATTTTTTGTGGTAACTATATGATTACCATGTTTTCAAAACTAAAAGAACCGAAAACTAAAAGAACCAACCTAAACCGACAGGACTAAGACATACGACGTCGTTTCAGTTATCTCCAAACCGGGTTCAGTGTCTAAACCAAAATCTTTACAATTTCAAGTGTGTAAAATAGCAGTTTTTCAATCCACCTCTAATGATTTTTGCATTATCTTGAAAGACGAAGAGTTTTCTTCTCTATTTATGAGAAATCTACTGAACAAGCAACGATTTTTTCATTCTTTTCTGTTGTAAATCTTAAGATCATAATGCCCAATTTCATATACAATGGATCAGGTCTTAGCAACACAAGTCTTTTTTCTTTTGGTGTGTGTCATCTTCGTTTACCCAATTGGAATGATTTCTTCAAAAAAATGATTAGCAACACGATCATTTCTATAGCAAAGAATTCGCAAGATAGTGTTAGGATCCGATCTGTTCCATCTTCCAGTAGTTGGAGGCATAGGAAGCTTTTGTCCAGTCCCAACCAATCCCATTCCGCTTGATTCACACGTAACGATACTAAAATCTTCCATTAGTTGCTCTGTTGATTGTCCCATAAGTTGAACCACACCTTCCACTGTTTCAGCTTCCCTATCCACAACTTCTTCTGATATTAGCCCTTCACCACAAGTACAATAAACCTTCTTTAAACTCTCGAAATCTTCTTCGATCATTTCGTGATCCATTCGATAAAACACTCTAGAATGTCCACCTGCAAGTAGAACCATCAAAACTACTTCAAATGAAGCTTTCATGACTTCTTTCATTGCCAATGCTTGCACTCGGTCTGCCAAAATCGCGGTCATTAACGTTAAGTTTTGTTTCATGATTCTTAATGCTGGTTTGATCCTTGCGTTTGCAACATCTCCAACGTAGAGGCTTTCGTAGAAGACTGAGTTTGAATCTAAGAATATTAATCTGTAAGCTGCAACTTCAGAGACATATTGGCACGCAGATTCTATTCCCCCTTGAGTAGAGTCGAAGTAAGAGGACGAGTTAGTCCTTTCTCTGTAGTGTTTTCGCGTCGCAGAGAGGACTCTTGGATTCAGAGAAAGAGCTTTGTTTAAAGAGTGAAGTTGAGAGCTTAAGAAATGTAGAGTGTTGAGACGAATGTAGAGACGTTGTGTTCCACGGCTCGTTGAAGGACGTGGGTGTAGCTTACCGGAGCCTTGACTGATGTGGTTAAGATCTCCTCCTGGAGCATTACACGGTGTGGCTTTCTTCCAAAGCTTCGCAAACTTGGAGTCTCTGTTACATCTTGTAAGTGGAGGAAGTGTAGGAATGTAACTCTGTTTTGAACCACAAGATACTACAAATGTGGTGTATTCTTTGAAGATTTGTTCTAATCCTTCAGCAAGATCATGAACCAAATCCTCTGTAATATCAATAGGAATCTCGAAGAATTCATCGATCACATCATTCGCTAGCTTCATCAAATCACTAGCAGATTGTGCATAAGGTTCAGATTTTGATTTAGGGTTCCATGTCTACAGACAAAAAGAGGAAGATATTATATAGATTGTTTATGTTTTTCATACTTGAGTCTCAAGTAAAGTTGTGAAAAACTTACTTCAGCTTCCTTTGCTCTGCTCAAGTTTTCTTGAATAGTTTTTAATTTCTCTTCAATCCATTGCCTTACTAGTCGTAATATGATTGACTCAACTTCATATGGTACCATCTCTCTAACAAGCCCTTTGCCTCCATCTTCACATTCCTCTGATTCTTCAGCCACCATTTGTACAAGAAACTTCTCCAGCTTACCTGCTGTTTGCAGAACTTCCACTGTATCTTTAGTAATAGTTGATCGACTAGCTAAGTATTGCATCAATATGGAACCATAGCATTGATGAAGTGAAACAGAGGCAACTCCAGCTGCAACCAAGTGCCATCTCTTAAGTATTGGGCTAAAACACTCACGCTCGTGTAAACCAAGCTCCTCTGTCTCATTAGCTAGTTGAAGCAACGTTTTTGCCGCTTCTTCACTTTCTTTTGTTGCTGCAGATTCAGTTTTCATGTTTTCTACAACCTGAAACATTTTGGAACACCAGAAGTATGATGAATCCATAATAACAGAGAGATGAAAAATGATAAAACAAACACTTAAGTGTTAAGAATAAAAGTACCTTTGAGAAGGCATTTTTGATAGATGCTCTAATATAGTGATCAACACGATCCCCTGAAGAATCCACTAACTTCACATCACCTTTCTCTTGACCATTACCGTGAGATATTGTCACGTCCTCTCCTAAAATCTTAGAAGAAGATAAGGCCAATGGCAGAAGATTCTCTATCAATCCCACATTTCCTCGTTGAAAATGATCATGATAGCTCAACAACCTAATCACACATTGATAATCAGATTTAATGTTGTGTGATAAGTTCATTATAAGGCAAAAGGAATTACCTTTTCTCAATCCAGCCTTGCATAGAGGTCAATGTAGAGGTCAAGAGTTTCCCATAGAGAGCCTCACGATCAGGCTTCTTGGCGTCATTCGCAACTTCAGCCAACATAGCGTGAGAGGCACCAAGCAAGTCTGGTTCCATCTGAGAGGTTACAATGTATTGATGAAACAGAACCCAAGTGAAACACAAGTTATGTATAGGTCTTGTAATCTCTAACATCGACCATGTCTTCTTCATTAGTTCCAAAAGCTCATCGATCTCATCAAGAACCAATGTCTCATCACGTATGTCAAATATAGACTGCAAAAGTGCCACATATAGATGAATGTTAAGTGGATACCCATCAGCCCAATGGCAAACATCAGTGGTGGTTGGATTGGTGTTGCGCCATGATAAGGAAGCAACAACGTTACAAAGTGTTGGCATTGTTTCTGAGGTTTTGCTGGTATCAATGGCTTTTGTCTCGCTTTGACGGATGATTTCTCTGAGACGCATTGCAAAATTGTTGGTCTTATCAAGAGGAATTGATGGATGAAGAAGAAGACCAGCTTCAAGGACTTTGAGCTGTCTTCTTTGCCAAATTTGATACTCATGTACATCACCAAACTCTGATGATTTCACATGACGAAGAAGCTCTAACGGAAGGATTATTGACTCTGCTCGCTTACCAGTCTGGAAAATAAACAATCAAAATCGTCATTTCAATTAATCAAGAAACAGAGTTTTCATTCATAAATCACAATGAAAAAAACTTACTTGGCCAACAAGTGTCCTCATTAGGGTTTTCCGAAGCCGAGTATCATTCTGTTCTGTTACTCTCATCTGTTGTCTCATGATTTCTGCAGAGGTTAAAGGTCGACGAGGCCGAGAAGGTGGAACCGTCAAATAGCCAGCACCAGGGCTAATGTGTCCAGAACCACCACCTCCAATGCTTCCATTATAACCAGGAGAAGAAGGAGCTGAGACAGTTCTTGCAACTGTTCCAACTGCTGACATTCGTCTAGATGGGGATCGTTTAAGCATCTTCAACCCTAAAGCCCGTTTAACTCGGCTTATTGGCATTGTAACCACTTCTTTCTTCCCAAAAGATCCAAATCCAGTCCCATTAGGTGATCCAGATCCTCCTCCTACTCCATCTTCACCACCATTATGCTTAGAGTAAAAGGTTAAAGGAGTTTTACCTCCAAATCCAGGTGATGAACGACACGCAGCGAAAAAGATCTCGTAAGCAGTTTCACGAACTTCATCACGATCAAGCGCTTCAAGCTTTCCAAATGGCCATGAAAGATCAGTACCAGGACAAACCATTTCGGAAAAGGACTCCCTCCGGGAATGACGAGCCATCTCGGAGGGAAGACAAGAAGGGACAATAAAAGACCAGACGGATTAAGGTTTAAGAAACTCAAATGTCCCAGGAGAGAAAAAGAAGATCTTCGTTTTAATGAGAAAAAAATGAACAACATAGAAAACAACAAACAAGAATTGAGGAGGAGAAGGAGACAACATGGAAAAAGCAGGGACGACAACTAATTTCTTTGTGCTTAGAAAGGAGAGAGGATATGAGTAAAATGAGGAAAAACTCATAAAATTACCACAATTAGCAAATTTCCTATTCCAAGAAACTTTTAGCCAACACAAATCTTTGGTTTTTCCTTTAAATTCCATGTGTATTCCTCTTCCATATATACGCAATCCTTTTTTTTGGTCTAAATGTTAATATATACCAAAAAGGACTTTGTTAAGATAAGAATCTACAGAATCAAAGAACGTTATGACATAAAAATAATTATATACTTCCGATAAAATTTTGAACATAAGACTGTTGGGTCCCAAAAATGGGAACCCTCCAAAAATAGGCGTATGCCACTTAGCATGGAGAGCACACGGTATTCTTTAGTAAAAGGCGAAAGAATAGTTCGCTTTGTGCTCACCACATGGCTGCGTGATTTATAACAAAGGACCGAGACGCTTATTTATAGTTCAATTCTGCTTGTACATATTCTAAGTATTTCGATGTGGGACTCTGAAACAATAGGTAAGTGAAAAAGGGCTTTTATGGGCCTTTAAAACTTTTTATTTTGGGCTTTTTACACATATTGCCTTCCTTCATTCTCTAGCCCGAGTGAAAACCCTAAAAATATATGTCACTATAAATACACCTTAAAACCCTAATAGCTTCATTCCAGATTCATCAAGCCGTCGAAAATGTCGAAGCGAGGTTCGTGTTTCTGTTATTAGTTCTGATACATTTACAATTCATTCAAGTCTTTTCGCATTTGCCTTAATGGATGTTTGTGATTTGAATTTTGACTAGGACGTGGAGGAACGTCGGGAAACAAATTCAGGATGTCACTGGGTCTTCCAGTGGCAGCGACGGTGAACTGTGCTGATAACACCGGAGCAAAGAATCTTTACATCATTTCTGTGAAAGGAATCAAAGGTCGTCTTAATCGATTACCTTCTGCTTGTGTTGGCGACATGGTAATGGCTACCGTCAAAAAGGGTAAGCCAGATCTCCGGAAAAAGGTTCTTCCTGCTGTCATCGTTAGGCAACGCAAACCTTGGCGCCGAAAGGATGGTGTTTTCATGTACTTCGAAGGTTAGATTTTACTTTACTTTGATCTTCAAATCATTTTGAGTGTTGAATTTTCACCAAGCTTAAGTCATGTATTCGCCTACACATTTTTGAGGGTGTTTGATACAGTTACAAGCATTGGGATAATTGAATTGTGTTCATCGTTACAGATACTTTAATGCTTCAACGCTTGAATCTGCTCCATTTGGACTCCACATTCCTACTATTGTTAGCATTAGGTTGTTTGGTATTGCTATAGTGGTCATATTGGTTTAGGCTGATTTTAAGATTCTTATATATTCCAGTCTTGTGTCATATATCCACCGACCATTACCTATCGTTACAGATGCTTTAATGCTCAAACGCTTGTATCTGCTCCATTTGAACTCGAAATTCTCCTCTTTTATGAGCAGTAGTACATTTTCCTGTATTCTCCAAATCTTAAGTCATCTTCAGATTTTAGTCAGTTGTGTGATTGATGTACTTAAGACATTATCCAGATTTAAGTCAAGTATCCACCTACACATTAAGAGGGTGATGATACGGTTACAAGTCTGGGAAACTTAGTTGTGTCCTTCGTTACAGATGCTTTATTGCTTTAACGCTTGCATCTGCTCCATATGGACTCTACATTACCTCAACTTGATCATTATATATGTCACATTTGTAATTATGTATGAAAGTTGAATACTGATTAGGTGATATGTTCTCTGTTGTACAGATAATGCTGGAGTCATCGTCAACCCCAAAGGAGAAATGAAAGGTAGTAAATTCTATTAATAAACTGTTCTTTAACATCTTAAGACTCTTGAGATCAATTTCTTATCAGAAATTGTTGCTTTTTTCTAGGATCTGCAATTACTGGTCCCATCGGGAAAGAATGTGCTGATCTCTGGCCAAGGATAGCTAGTGCTGCTAATGCCATTGTCTAAAGATATGATCATTCACTTGCTTACATTTGTTGATCTGTCTCTAAATACAAACTTGAGAATTTTGGTAGCAAGATTTTATTTCTTATTTTCTGACAATCTGTATGACATTCACATGTTTGGTCTATTTAGACATTTTTACAAGATTTCCCAGTTATTACATATAAAAGACATCAATTTATTTGTGTCCTGTAAATTGAGTTATAAAAACTGAAAAGGTATTAGAAGATAACATAATAGGACATTTAATTACATATAATTATATACTTTTGTGAAAATTTCAAATAAGAAAAGCTAATTCATTTTCTTCTGGCTATGTATGAACGCCAATGCTACTGAAAATGATTGCAGAGCAGATAAATTCTTTTCATATTGAACAAAGTAAAGCCCTCCTCGAGCATTCACAATCCTTAAACCAGGCGTTTCACGCTTTGATCCCTGGCAAAACATGAGAATAATAAGATTAGTGTCTGATCATATTCAAGCTTTAAAAGTTGTATTTTATCTTCAATATTACCTCTATGGTTAGCTCGAATTGGTCCTTTTGTAGTTGACCTTTGAGAAGGGTCAAGGAACAACCTAAGTCCCATCCTCCACAATCACAGCTTCCTTGAGATTTCCATCTCTCTACCAAACTCAAAGGTCCATCTTCAGGTCCTCCATGAATTCCTGATGGAATCACAACTTTCATGCTTATCAAAGCTCTTGAAGCTTCAGTTCCAGTTCTAGTCAAATCATTCAACCGCGATTTCTTTAAGAACTTCATCCCCCAACCTCCAATTCCTTTTTCAGGAAACTCTTGTTTCACAACAACAGCTAGTGTTTCATAATTTGATGAGAGGTTGTTCTTAAAGCTTGGTTCTTGGAATTGCTCATCCCAAAAACATCTCAAACTTGACAATCCTCTGTTTTTCTTCCTACATAATATCTCTTGATCATTGTTACTGAACAAAATGAACTCTCTTTCTATAAATTTCTCTGAGAACTTTGTAGATACTCTCATCTTTCCAACTAGATTTGATGATGATGAATCTCCTTTCTGCAGATAGATCATATAAACACTTTGATCTTCCATTCTC
>JAKUCM010002558.1:0-14104 GCA_023374145.1 Lepidium sativum | reverse complement strand
ATTCTTCTATACATGTGATCTATTTTAGCTAGGTGCAAGGCAACATAATGTCATTTTGCCATGAGAAAGTTTGCTAAGGCAACTTAGAGTCGTGTCATCGGTTGCACCATTATGATTTTGCGTTAATCTCAACGCCATCTCTATTGGTGAACCTGTCATGAACTACTTTGGTAGACTTATGACGTAGAACTTGATCCATAGATATAGATATGTTCATATGATCATTCTACATATGTGATCTCTTTTAGTTAGGTAGAAGGTAAAGGAATATCATTTTGACGTGATAAAGTGTGCTTAGGCAACTTAGAGTCGTGTCATAGGTTGCAACATTATGATTTTGCGTTAATCTCAAAGCCATCTCTATTGGTAAACCCGTCATGAACTACTTTGGTAGAATTATGACTTTGTACTTGATTCTTGGAGCTAGCCAAAATTCGTATGATCCTTCTTCACATGTGATGTCTTTTAGCTAGGTGCAAGGTAACATAATATGATTTTGACAAGAGAAAGAGTTCTACGGCAACTTAGAGTCATGTTATAAGTCACAACATTATCATTTTGCGTTAATTTCAAAGCTACCTTTATTGGTGAACCCGTCATGAACTAGTTTAGTTCTGTTACAACGTTGAGCATGATTCTTGGAGCTACACATGTTCATATGATCCTTCTACAGATGTAATGTCTTTTAGCTAGGTTCAACGCACCATAATGTCCTTTTGACAATAGAAAGAGTGTTAAGGCAACTTAGAGTCGTGTCATAAGACGCAACATTATAATTTTGTCTTAATCGCAAAGATATGTCTATTGGTAAACACGTCATGAACTAGTTTGGTTGAGTTATAAAGTAGAGCGTGATCCATAGGGATAGATATGTTCATCAGATCCTTCTACATATATGATCTCTTTTAGTTAGGTGGAAGGAAAAGGAATATCATTTTGACATGATAAAGTGTGCTTATGCAACTTAGAGTCGTGTCATAGGTTGCAACATTATGATTTTGCGTTAATCTCGAAGCCATCTCTATTGGTGAACCCGTCATGAACTACTTTGGTAGAATTATGACGTTGTACTTGATTCTTGGAGCTAGCCAAAATTCATATGATCCTTCTTCACATGTGATGTCTTTTAGCTAGGTGGAAGGTAACATAATATGATTTGGACAAGAGAAAGAGTTCTAAGGCAACTTAGAGTCATGTTATAAGTCGCAACATTATCATTTTGCGTTAATCTCAAAGCTACCTTTATTGGTGAACCCGTCATGAACTAGTTTAGTTGTGTTATGACATTGAGCATGATTCTTGGAGCTACACATGTTCATATGATCCTTCTACAGATGTGATGTCTTTTAGCTAGGTTCAAAGCAACATAATGTCATTTTGACAATAGAAAGAGTGTTAAGGCAACTTAGAGTCGTGTCATAAGTCGCAACATTATAATTTTGTCTTAATCGCAAAGATATGTCTATTGGTAAACACGTCATGAACTAGTTTGGTTGAGTTATAAAGTAGAGCGTGATCAATAGGGATAGCTATGTTCATAAGATCCTTCTACATATATGATCTCTTTTAGTTAGGTGGAAGGTAAAGGAATATCATTTTGACATGATAAAGTGTGCTTAGGCAACTTAGAGTCGTGTCATAGGTTGCAACATTTTATTTTGCGTTAATCTCGAAGCCTTCTCTATTGGTGAACCCGTCATGAACTACTTTGGTAGAATTATGACGTTGTACTTTATTCTTGGAGCTAGCCAAAATTCATATGATCCTTCTTCACATGTGATGTCTTTTAGCTAGGTGGAAGGTAACATAATATGATTTTGATAAGAGAAAGAGTTCTAAGGCAACTTAGAGTCATGTTATAAGTCGCAACATTATCATTTTGCGTTAATCTCAAAGCTACCTTTATTGGTGAACCCGTCATGAACTAGTTTAGTTGTATTATGACGTTGAGCATGATTCTTGGAGCTAAACATGTTCATATGATCCTTCTACAGGTGTAATGTCTTTTAGCTAGGTTCAAAGCAACATAATGTCATTTTGACAATAGACAGTGTTAAGGCAACTTAGAGTCGTGTCATAAGTCGCAACATTATAATTTTGTCTTAACCGCAAAGATATGTCTATTGGTAAACACGTCATGAACTAGTTTGGTTGAGTTATAAAGTAGAGCGTGATCCATAGGGATAGCTATGTTCATAAGATCCTTATACATATATGATCTCTTTTAGTTAGGTGGAAAGTAAAGGAATATCATTTTGACATGATAAAGTGTGCTTATGCAACTTAGAGTCGTGTCATAGGTTGCAACATTATGATTTTGCGTTAATCTCAAAGCTACCTTTATTGGTGAATCCTTCATGAACTAGCTTAGTTGTGTTATGACGTTGAGCATGATTCTTGGAGCTACACATGTTCATATGATCCTTCTACAGGTGTAATGTCTTTTAGCTAGGTTCAAAGCAACATAATGTCATTTTGACAATAGAAAGTGTTAAGGCAACTTAGAGTCGTGTCATAAGTCGCAACATTATAATTTTGTCTTAACTGCACAGATATGTCTATTGGCGAACCTGTCATGAACTACTTTGTTATAGTTATAAAGTAGAGCGTGATCCATAGGGATAGATATGTTCATAAGATCCTTATACATATATGATCTCTTTTAGTTAGGTGGAAGGTAAAGGAATATCATTTTGACATGATAAAGTGTGCTTAGGCAACTTAGAGTCGTGTCATAGGTTGCAACATTATGATTTTGCGTTAATCTCGAAGCCATCTTTATTGGTGAACCCGTCATGAACTCCTTTGGTAGAATTATGACGTTGTACTTTATTCTTGGAGCTAGCAAAAATTCATATGATCCTTCTTCACATGTGATGTCTTTTAGCTAGGTGGAAGGTAACATAATATGATTTTGACAAGAGAAAGAGTTCTAAGGCAACTTAGAGTCATGTTATAAGTCGCAACATTATCATTTCGCGTTAATCTCAAAGCTATCTTTATTGGTGAACCCGTCATGAACTAGTTTAGTTGTATTATGACGTTGAGCATGATTCTTGGAGCTACACATGTTCATATGATCCTTCTACAGATGTGATGTCTTTTAGCTAGGTTCAAAGCAACATAATGTCATTTTGACAATAGAAAGAGTGTTAAGGCAACTTAGAGTCGTGTCATAAGTCGCAACATTATAATTTTGTCATAATCGGAAAGATATGTCTATTGGTGAACACATCATAAAATAGTTTGTTGACTTATAAAGTAGAGCATGATCCATAGAGATAGCTATGTTCATATGATTCTTCTATACATGTGATCTATTTTTGCTAGGTGCAAGGCAACATAATGTCATTTTGCCATGAGAAAGTTTGCTAAGGCAACTTAGAGTCGTGTCATCGGTTGCACCATTATGATTTTGCGTTAATCTCAACGCCATCTCTATTGGTGAACCTGTCATGAACTACTTTGGTAGACTTATGACGTAGAACTTGATCCATAAATATAGATATGTTCATATGATCATTCTACATATGTGATCTCTTTTAGTTAGGTAGAAGGTAAAGGAATATCATTTTGACGTGATAAAGTGTGCTTAGGCAACTTAGAGTCGTGTCATAGGTTGCAACATTATGATTTTGCGTTAATCTCAAAGCCATCTCTATTGGTAAACCCGTCATGAACTACTTTGGTAGAATTATGACTTTGTACTTGATTCTTGGAACTAGCCAAAATTCGTATGATCCTTCTTCACATGTGATGTCTTTTAGCTAGGTGCAAGGTAACATAATATGATTTTGACAAGAGAAAGAGTTCTACGGCAACTTAGAGTCATGTTATAAGTCACAACATTATCATTTTGCGTTAATTTCAAAGCTACCTTTATTGGTGAACCCGTCATGAACTAGTTTAGTTCTGTTACAACGTTGAGCATGATTCTTGGAGCTACACATGTTCATATGATCCTTCTAAAGATGTAATGTCTTTTAGCTAGGTTCAACGCACCATAATGTCCTTTTGACAATAGAAAGAGTGTTAAGGCAACTTAGAGTCGTGTCATAAGACGCAACATTATAATTTTGTCTTAATCGCAAAGATATGTCTATTGGTAAACACGTCATGAACTAGTTTGGTTGAGTTATAAAGTAGAGCGTGATCCATAGGGATAGATATGTTCATCAGATCCTTCTACATATATGATCTCTTTTAGTTAGGTGGAAGGAAAAGGAATATCATTTTGACATGATAAAGTGTGCTTATGCAACTTAGAGTCGTGTCATAGGTTGCAACATTATGATTTTGCGTTAATCTCGAAGCCTTCTCTATTGGTGAACCCGTCATTAACTACTTTGGTAGAATTATGACGTTGTACTTGATTCTTGGAGCTACCAAAATTCATATGATCCTTCTTCACATGTGATGTCTTTTAGCTAGGTGCAAGATAACATAATATGATTTTGACAAGAGAAAGAGTTCTAAGGCAACTTAGAGTCATGTTATAAGCCGCAACATTATCATTTTGCATTAATCTCAAAGCTACCTTTATTGGTGAACCCGTCATGAACTAGTTTAGTTGTGTTATGACGTTGAGCATGATTCTTGGAGCTACACATGTTCATATGATCCTTTTACAGATGTGATGTCTTTTAGCTAGGTTCAAAGCAACATAATGTCATTTTGACAATAGAAAGAGTGTTAAGGCAACTTAGAGTCGTGTCATAAGTCGCAACATTATAATTTTGGCTTAACCGCAAAGATATGTCTATTGGTAAACACGTCATGAACTAGTTTGGTTGAGTTATAAAGTAGAGCGTGATCCATAGGGATAGCTATGTTCATAAGATCCTTATGCATATATGATCTCTTTTAGTTAGGTGGAAGGAAGGTAAAGGAATATCATTTTGACATGATAAAGTGTGCTTAGGCAACTTAGAGTCGTGTCATAGGTTGCAACATTATGATTTTGCGTTAATCTCGAAGCCATCTCTATTGGTGAACCCGTCATGAACTCCTTTGGTAGAATTATGACGTTGTACTTTATTCTTGGAGCTAGCCAAAATTCATATGATCCTTCTTCACATGTGATGTCTTTTAGCTAGGTGGAAGGTAACATAATATGATTTTGACAAGAGAAAGAGTTCTAAGGCAACTTAGAGTCATGTTATAAGTCGCAACATTATCATTTCGCGTTAATCTCAAAGCTATCTTTATTGGTGAACCCGTCATGAACTAGTTTAGTTGTATTATGACGTTGAGCATGATTCTTGGAGCTACACATGTTCATATGATCCTTCTACAGATGTGATGTCTTTTAGCTAGGTTCAAAGTAACATAATGTCATTTTGACAATAGAAAGAGTGTTAAGGCAACTTAGAGTCGTGTGCAACATTATAATTTTGTCTTAATCGGAAAGATATGTCTATTGGTGAACACATCATAAAATAGTTTGTTGAGTTATAAAGTAGAGCATGATCCATAGAGATAGCTATGTTCATATGATTCTTCTATACATGTGATCTATTTTAGCTAGGTGCAAGGCAACATAATGTCATTTTGCCATGAGAAAGTTTGCTAAGGCAACTTAGAGTCGTGTCATCGGTTGCACCATTATGATTTTGCGTTGATCTCAACGCCATCTCTATTGGGGAACACGTCATGAACTTGTTTGGTTGAGTTATAAAGTAGAGCGTGATCCATAGGGATAGCTATGTTCATAAGATCCTTATGCATATATGATCTCTTTTAGTTAGGTGGAAGGTAAAGGAATATCATTTTGACATGATAAAGTGTGCTTAGGCAACTTAGAGTCGTGTCATAGGTTGCAACATTATGATTTTGCGTTAATCTCGAAGCCATCTCTATTGGTGAACCCAACATGAACTCCTTTGGTAGAATTATGACGTTGTACTTTATTCTTGGAGCTAGCCAAAATTCATATGATCCTTCTTCACATGTGATGTCTTTTAGCTAGGTGGAAGGTAACATAATATGATTTTGACAAGAGAAAGAGTTCTAAGGCAACTTAGAGTCATGTTATAAGTCGCAACATTATCATTTCGCGTTAATCTCAAAGCTATCTTTATTAGTGAACCCGTCATGAACTAGTTTAGTTGTATTATGACGTTGAGCATGATTCTTGGAGCTACACTTGTTCATATGATCCTTCTACAGATGTGATGTCTTCTAGCTAGGTTCAAAGCAACATAATGTCATTTTGACAATAGAAAGAGTGTTAAGGCAACTTAGAGTCGTGTCATAAGTCGCAACATTATAATTCTGTCTTAATCGGAAAGATATGTCTATTGGTGAACACATCATAAAATAGTTTGTTGAGTTATAAAGTAGAGCATGATCCATAGAGATAGCTATGTTCATATGATTCTTCTATACATGTGATCTATTTTAGCTAGGTGCAAGGCAACATAATGTCATTTTGCCATGAGAAAGTTTGCTAAGGCAACTTAGAGTCGTGTCATCGGTTGCACCATTATGATTTTGCGTTAATCTCAACGCCATCTCTATTGGTGAACCTGTCATGAACTACTTTGGTAGACTTATGACGTAGAACTTGATCCATAGATATAGATATGTTCATATGATCATTCTACATATGTGATCTCTTTTAGTTAGGTAGAAGGTAAAGGAATATCATTTTGACGTGATAAAGTGTGCTTAGGCAACTTAGAGTCGTGTCATAGGTTGCAACATTATGATTTTGCGTTAATCTCAAAGCCATCTCTATTGGTAAACCCGTCATGAACTACTTTGGTAGAATTATGACTTTGTACTTGATTCTTGGAGCTAGCCAAAATTCGTATGATCCTTCTTCACATGTGATGTCTTTTAGCTAGGTGCAAGGTAACATAATATGATTTTGACAAGAGAAAGAGTTCTACGGCAACTTAGAGTCATGTTATAAGTCACAACATTATCATTTTGCGTTAATTTCAAAGCTACCTTTATTGGTGAACCCGTCATGAACTAGTTTAGTTCTGTTACAACGTTGAGCATGATTCTTGGAGCTACACATGTTCATATGATCCTTCTACAGATGTAATGTCTTTTAGCTAGGTTCAACGCACCATAATGTCCTTTTGACAATAGAAAGAGTGTTAAGGCAACTTAGAGTCGTGTCATAAGACGCAACATTATAATTTTGTCTTAATCGCAAAGATATGTCTATTGGTAAACACGTCATGAACTAGTTTGGTTGAGTTATAAAGTAGAGCGTGATCCATAGGGATAGATATGTTCATCAGATCCTTCTACATATATGATCTCTTTTAGTTAGGTGGAAGGAAATGGAATATCATTTTGACATGATAAAGTGTGCTTATGCAACTTAGAGTCGTGTCATAGGTTGCAACATTATGATTTTGCGTTAATCTCGAAGCCATCTCTATTGGTGAACCCGTCATGAACTACTTTGGTAGAATTATGACGTTGTACTTGATTCTTGGAGCTAGCCAAAATTCATATGATCCTTCTTCACATGTGATGTCTTTTAGCTAGGTGGAAGGTAACATAATATGATTTGGACAAGAGAAAGAGTTCTAAGGCAACTTAGAGTCATGTTATAAGTCGCAACATTATCATTTTGCGTTAATCTCAAAGCTACCTTTATTGGTGAACCCGTCATGAACTAGTTTAGTTGTGTTATGACATTGAGCATGATTCTTGGAGCTACACATGTTCATATGATCCTTCTACAGATGAGATGTCTTTTAGCTAGGTTCAAAGCAACATAATGTCATTTTGACAATAGAAAGAGTGTTAAGGCAACTTAGAGTCGTGTCATAAGTCGCAACATTATAATTTTGTCTTAATCGCAAAGATATGTCTATTGGTGAACACGTCATAAAATAGTTTGTCGAGTTATAAAGTAGAGCATGATCCATAGAGATAGCTATGTTCATATGATTCTTCTATACATGTGATCTATTTTAGCTAGGTGCAAGGCAACATAATGTCATTTTGCCATGAGAAAGTTTGCTAAGGCAACTTAGAGTCGTGTCATCGGTTGCACCATTATGATTTTGCGTTAATCTCAACGCCATCTCTATTGGTGAACCTGTCATGAACTACTTTGGTAGACTTATGACGTAGAACTTGATCCATAGATATAGATATGTTCATATGATCATTCTACATATGTGATCTCTTTTAGTTAGGTAGAAGGTAAAGGAATATCATTTTGACGTGATAAAGTGTGCTTAGGCAACTTAGAGTCGTGTCATAGGTTGCAACATTATGATTTTGCGTTAATCTCAAAGCCATCTCTATTGGTAAACCCGTCATGAACTACTTTGGTAGAATTATGACTTTGTACTTGATTCTTGGAGCTAGCCAAAATTCGTATGATCCTTCTTCACATGTGATGTCTTTTAGCTAGGTGCAAGGTAACATAATATGATTTTGACAAGAGAAAGAGTTCTACGGCAACTTAGAGTCATGTTATAAGTCACAACATTATCATTTTGCGTTAATTTCAAAGCTACCTTTATTGGTGAACCCGTCATGAACTAGTTTAGTTCTGTTACAACGTTGAGCATGATTCTTGGAGCTACACATGTTCATATGATCCTTCTACAGATGTAATGTCTTTTAGCTAGGTTCAACGCACCATAATGTCCTTTTGACAATAGAAAGAGTGTTAAGGCAACTTAGAGTCGTGTCATAAGACGCAACATTATAATTTTGTCTTAATCGCAAAGATATGTCTATTGGTAAACACGTCATGAACTAGTTTGGTTGAGTTATAAAGTAGAGCGTGATCCATAGGGATAGATATGTTCATCAGATCCTTCTACATATATGATCTCTTTTAGTTAGGTGGAAGGAAAAGGAATATCATTTTGACATGATAAAGTGTGCTTATGCAACTTAGAGTCGTGTCATAGGTTGCAACATTATGATTTTGCGTTAATCTCGAAGCCATCTCTATTGGTGAACCCGTCATGAACTACTTTGGTAGAATTATGACGTTGTACTTGATTCTTGGAGCTAGCCAAAATTCATATGATCCTTCTTCACATGTGATGTCTTTTAGCTAGGTGGAAGGTAACATAATATGATTTGGACAAGAGAAAGAGTTCTAAGGCAACTTAGAGTCATGTTATAAGTCGCAACATTATCATTTTGCGTTAATCTCAAAGCTACCTTTATTGGTGAACCCGTCATGAACTAGTTTAGTTGTGTTATGACATTGAGCATGATTCTTGGAGCTACACATGTTCATATGATCCTTCTACAGATGAGATGTCTTTTAGCTAGGTTCAAAGCAACATAATGTCATTTTGACAATAGAAAGAGTGTTAAGGCAACTTAGAGTCGTGTCATAAGTCGCAACATTATAATTTTGTCTTAATCGCAAAGATATGTCTATTGGTAAACACGTCATGAACTAGTTTGGTTGAGTTATAAAGTAGAGCGTGATCAATAGGGATAGCTATGTTCATAAGATCCTTCTACATATATGATCTCTTTTAGTTAGGTGGAAGGTAAAGGAATATCATTTTGACATGATAAAGTGTGCTTAGGCAACTTAGAGTCGTGTCATAGGTTGCAACATTTTATTTTGCGTTAATCTCGAAGCCTTCTCTATTGGTGAACCCGTCATGAACTACTTTGGTAGAATTATGACGTTGTACTTTATTCTTGGAGCTAGCCAAAATTCATATGATCCTTCTTCACATGTGATGTCTTTTAGCTAGGTGGAAGGTAACATAATATGATTTTGATAAGAGAAAGAGTTCTAAGGCAACTTAGAGTCATGTTATAAGTCGCAACATTATCATTTTGCGTTAATCTCAAAGCTACCTTTATTGGTGAACCCGTCATGAACTAGTTTAGTTGTATTATGACGTTGAGCATGATTCTTTGAGCTAAACATGTTCATATGATCCTTCTACAGGTGTAATGTCTTTTAGCTAGGTTCAAAGCAACATAATGTCATTTTGACAATAGACAGTGTTAAGGCAACTTAGAGTCGTGTCATAAGTCGCAACATTATAATTTTGTCTTAACCGCAAAGATATGTCTATTGGTAAACACGTCATGAACTAGTTTGGTTGAGTTATAAAGTAGAGCGTGATCCATAGGGATAGCTATGTTCATAAGATCCTTATACATATATGATCTCTTTTAGTTAGGTGGAAGGTAAAGGAATATCATTTTGACATGATAAAGTGTGCTTATGCAACTTAGAGTCGTGTCATAGGTTGCAACATTATGATTTTGCGTTAATCTCAAAGCTACCTTTATTGGTGAATCCTTCATGAACTAGCTTAGTTGTGTTATGACGTTGAGCATGATTCTTGGAGCTACACATGTTCATATGATCCTTCTACAGGTGTAATGTCTTTTAGCTAGGTTCAAAGCAACATAATGTCATTTTGACAATAGAAAGTGTTAAGGCAACTTAGAGTCGTGTCATAAGTCGCAACATTATAATTTTGTCTTAACTGCACAGATATGTCTATTGGCGAACCTGTCATGAACTACTTTGTTATAGTTATAAAGTAGAGCGTGATCCATAGGGATAGATATGTTCATAAGAGCCTTATACATATATGATCTCTTTTAGTTAGGTGGAAGGTAAAGGAATATCATTTTGACATGATAAAGTGTGCTTAGGCAACTTAGAGTCGTGTCATAGGTTGCAACATTATGATTTTGCGTTAATCTCGAAGCCATCTTTATTGGTGAACCCGTCATGAACTCCTTTGGTAGAATTATGACGTTGTACTTTATTCTTGGAGCTAGCAAAAATTCATATGATCCTTCTTCACATGTGATGTCTTTTAGCTAGGTGGAAGGTAACATAATATGATTTTGACAAGAGAAAGAGTTCTAAGGCAACTTAGAGTCATGTTATAAGTCGCAACATTATCATTTCGCGTTAATCTCAAAGCTATCTTTATTGGTGAACCCGTCATGAACTAGTTTAGTTGTATTATGACGTTGAGCATGATTCTTGGAGCTACACATGTTCATATGATCCTTCTACAGATGTGATGTCTTTTAGCTAGGTTCAAAGCAACATAATGTCATTTTGACAATAGAAAGAGTGTTAAGGCAACTTAGAGTCGTGTCATAAGTCGCAACATTATAATTTTGTCATAATCGGAAAGATATGTCTATTGGTGAACACATCATAAAATAGTTTGTTGAGTTATAAAGTAGAGCATGATCCATAGAGATAGCTATGTTCATATGATTCTTCTATACATGTGATCTATTTTAGCTAGGTGCAAGGTAAAGGAATATCATTTTGACATGATAAAGTGTGCTTAGGCAACTTAGAGTTGTGTCATAGGTTGCAACATTATGATTTTGCGTTAATCTCAAAGCCATCTCTATTGGTGAACCTGTCATGAACTACTTTGGTAGACTTATGACGTAGAACTTGATCCATAAATATAGATATGTTCATATGATCATTCTACATATGTGATCTCTTTTAGTTAGGTAGAAGGTAAAGGAATATCATTTTGACGTGATAAAGTGTGCTTAGGCAACTTAGAGTCGTGTCATAGGTTGCAACATTATGATTTTGCGTTAATCTCAAAGCCATCTCTATTGGTAAACCCGTCATGAACTACTTTGGTAGAATTATGACTTTGTACTTGATTCTTGGAACTAGCCAAAATTCGTATGATCCTTCTTCACATGTGATGTCTTTTAGCTAGGTGCAAGGTAACATAATATGATTTTGACAACAGAAAGAGTTCTACGGCAACTTAGAGTCATGTTATAAGTCACAACATTATCATTTTGCGTTAATTTCAAAGCTACCTTTATTGGTGAACCCGTCATGAACTAGTTTAGTTCTGTTACAACGTTGAGCATGATTCTTGGAGCTACACATGTTCATATGATCCTTCTAAAGATGTAATGTCTTTTAGCTAGGTTCAACGCACCATAATGTCCTTTTGACAATAGAAAGAGTGTTAAGGCAACTTAGAGTCGTGTCATAAGACGCAACATTATAATTTTGTCTTAATCGCAAAGATATGTCTATTGGTAAACACGTCATGAACTAGTTTGGTTGAGTTATAAAGTAGAGCGTGATCCATAGGGATAGATATGTTCATCAGATCCTTCTACATATATGATCTCTTTTAGTTAGGTGGAAGGAAAAGGAATATCATTTTGACATGATAAAGTGTGCTTATGCAACTTAGAGTCGTGTCATAGGTTGCAACATTATGATTTTGCGTTAATCTCGAAGCCTTCTCTATTGGTGAACCCGTCATGAACTACTTTGGTAGAATTATGACGTTGTACTTGATTCTTGGAGCTACCAAAATTCATATGATCCTTCTTCACATGTGATGTCTTTTAGCTAGGTGCAAGATAACATAATATGATTTTGACAAGAGAAAGAGTTCTAAGGCAACTTAGAGTCATGTTATAAGTCGCAACATTATCATTTTGCGTTAATCTCAAAGCTACCTTTATTGGTGAACCCGTCATGAACTAGTTTAGTTGTATTATGACGTTGAGCATGATTCTTGGAGCTAAACATGTTCATATGATCCTTCTACAGGTGTAATGTCTTTTAGCTAGGTTCAAAGCAACATAATGTCATTTTGACAATAGACAGTGTTAAGGCAACTTAGAGTCGTGTCATAAGTCGCAACATTATAATTTTGTCTTAACCGCAAAGATATGTCTATTGGTAAACACGTCATGAACTAGTTTGGTTGAGTTATAAAGTAGAGCGTGATCCATAGGGATAGCTATGTTCATAAGATCCTTATACATATATGATCTCTTTTAGTTAGGTGGAAGGTAAAGGAATATCATTTTGACATGATAAAGTGTGCTTATGCAACTTAGAGTCGTGTCATAGGTTGCAACATTATGATTTTGCGTTAATCTCAAAGCTACCTTTATTGGTGAATCCTTCATGAACTAGCTTAGTTGTGTTATGACGTTGAGCATGATTCTTGGAGCTACACATGTTCATATGATCCTTCTACAGGTGTAATGTCTTTTAGCTAGGTTCAAAGCAACATAATGTCATTTTGACAATAGAAAGTGTTAAGGCAACTTAGAGTCGTGTCATAAGTCGCAACATTATAATTTTGTCTTAACCGCACAGATATGTCTATTGGCGAACCTGTCATGAACTACTTTGTTATAGTTATAAAGTAGAGCGTGATCCATAGGGATAGATATGTTCATAAGATCCTTATACATATATGATCTCTTTTAGTTAGGTGGAAGGTAAAGGAATATCATTTTGACATGATAAAGTGTGCTTAGGCAACTTAGAGTCGTGTCATAGGTTGCAACATTATGATTTTGCGTTAATCTCGAAGCCATCTTTATTGGTGAACCCGTCATGAACTCCTTTGGTAGAATTATGACGTTGTACTTTATTCTTGGAGCTAGCCAAAATTCATATGATCCTTCTTCACATGTGATGTCTTTTAGCTAGGTGGAAGGTAACATAATATGATTTTGACAAGAGAAAGAGTTCTAAGGCAACTTAGAGTCATGTTATAAGTCGCAACATTATCATTTCGCGTTAATCTCAAAGCTATCTTTATTGGTGAACCCGTCATGAACTAGTTTAGTTGTATTATGACGTTGAGCATGATTCTTGGAGCTACACATGTTCATATGATCCTTCTACAGATGTGATGTCTTTTAGCTAGGTTCAAAGCAACATAATGTCATTTTGACAATAGAAAGAGTGTTAAGGCAACTTAGAGTCGTGTCATAAGTCGCAACATTATAATTTTGTCTTAATCGGAAAGATATGTCTATTGGTGAACACATCATAAAATAGTTTGTTGAGTTATAAAGTAGAGCATGATCCATAGAGATAGCTATGTTCATATGATTCTTCTATACATGTGATCTATTTTTCCTAGGTGCAAGGCAACATAATGCCATTTTGCCATGAGAAAGTTTGCTAAGGCAACTTAGAGTCGTGTCATCGGTTGCACCATTATGATTTTGCGTTAATCTCAACGCCATCTCTATTGGTGAACCTGTCATGAACTACTTTGGTAGACTTATGACGTAGAACTTGATCCATAAATATAGATATGTTCATATGATCATTCTACATATGTGATCTCTTTTAGTTAGG
>JAKUCM010002557.1:0-40106 GCA_023374145.1 Lepidium sativum | reverse complement strand
AGCCGAAATGAGAACAGCGTACCTCTTGAGTTCAGGCCATGGATTATTCAAGCGAAGGTCGTCAAGAAAATGATCAGGTTTTGAGTCAATTATGGTGTGCTCCTGATTAACAAGAAAATGACAGAACTTAGTAACAGTCAACTATCTTACCATAGCATACTGTTGATAACACTCAACTAACACGCAGTAATCCATTGATTATTTGACACAACTGGGTCAAGAAAGGTATTACCTTTACAGAGACACGAACAAACCCAGCAAGGCCATAAGAGCGAACAAATACCAACTTGACGTTTGCTTCTCGACAGATCCTATCAAGTTTCAGCATTGATTCTTCTACCAGCTACAACCAATCAACATCGAAAAAGGGATGCTCAGAAGTGACTTAAGTAACATAGAAAAAGACTTAATAGTAAAGCAATATCCCGTGAAAGACCACGAAAGGTACGTATGAAAAACTGAAAACATCTTATAGAAGGCATCTGGTGGTTGACTGTAAGCAAATGTAACAAGTTTGGAAAGTTAGAATTTTACAAATACAAAGCCAGTGGTACCTGAGTGGCTATAACGAGAGTGAACTGAGAAAAGAAAGATGGGTTTGTTGTAATCAATGTGTCAGGATTCTCCTCGATAAACTTGGCTTTAACAGCATCATTAAGCTCTTGAAGAAACGCACAAGCAGATATGGCTTTTGACTGGCCAACACTCGTCTCATCGACTTCACATGACAAAATCACCATAACCAAAGAGTAAGTGCCCCTAAAAATTCCCAAAAAGGAAAAATCCAAAGAGGCTAATAATATCAATATACCCATAAAATTGTTTCCGAGGTCTCCAATTTCAACCTTGGATCCATCAACGATGGTGATGCTTCCAACTCCACCAAGAACAAGATTCTTCAAGGCCTCAGAACCAGTAGGGCCACAATTGAGCAAACATATACTAGCTTCTTCCAAAGCCGCTTGACCTATCTCACCCCAAATCCTACGATTTTCCCAGCGAAACCCATGCGCGTCAGAAACCCGCGATTACTTCATCGATTTCCGTCTTTACAAGAAACGTACGAAGGAGTAGAGTTCGAGGAGAAAAAGCATACCTTAGTTGACGGTCGTACTTGGTTTTCGGCTCTGACATTGTTAGCCCTTCTTCGAGCTGTTTTTTGGGTCTTTTCACTCGTTCGCCTCGCATCTACGCAGGGGAGAGACGAAGAGCGAGAGAAGATTTCTGCTTCCGGTAATGTTTTCTCGACGGAAACAGAAAGATCTTCAATCCCTCCGGCTTTTGGTTCCGGTTCGGTTTAGTTGGTTTTCAGTTTATTTTAGATTCTGATTGGTTCAGATCAATTGGTCAGGATTTTATTTAAATAGGACCAAAACCATTGAAATAACAATTCTCAAACCATTGAAGTGTATGGTTAAGTTGTTTAGTATCACTTCTACTCTTTTTCCTACAGAATTAGATTCGAGCATTTGATTATGTATCGGATCTTGTCAATCAAATTATATCGACAACAAAAAAAACTCTCATAGCATCAAATTGATGGGTTCCTTTAAAATCTCTAGAATCCCAAAACAAACTTCATATATCTAAAACAAATTTGAGAAGATAAATACACATAAACAGTGAAAGTCGATGAGTAAGTAGATAACAATGAAAAAGGAAGATTACTTCTTCTTTCCAGCTTTTCCTTCCTTCCTCCGAACAATCTCATCAGAATACTTAACTCCTTTACCCTTGTATGGCTCCGGTGGCCTCCACTTCCTAACCGTAGCAGCAAACTGCCCAATTTCACTCTTGTCATATCCACTCACTGTGATTCTTGTGTTCTCTTCCACTTTCACTTTGAGACTCTCTGGTATCTGCATCTTAACTGGATGAGAAAACCCAAGATTCAGTACCAGTTCTTTGCCTTCCACTGTTGCACGATAACCAACACCCACAAGTATAAGTTTTTTCTCAAATCCCTTTGATACTCCCACAACCATGTTATCGGTAAGCGTCCTGAAACTCACACAAAAGTTAGAAAGGATTAGAACAAACAATCATCAAAACTTCAAAGACTTCATTGCAATTATTCCAAGGTGAGAACTTTGTAACCTGAAAAGGCCGTGCATTTGGTTGGCTCTTCTAGTTTCAACGGTCTTTTTGACCCTTAAGAAACCAGCATCTTCTTTGGTAAGTTCAATTTCACGTGGGTAAGTTAAAGCAAGCTCCCCTAAAGGACCTTTCACTTTCAAGTCTTGACCTTCTAATGCAATGGTTACATTGGAAGGCACAGCGATCGGTTGCTTTCCTATCCTTGATTCCTTGCATTCGATGGTCTTAGAAGAGAAACCCACTTGAGCGAATGGCGTGTTTGAGATCTTGAACACATTTCTATCTCCCAAAAATGCTGACCTAAACAAAGGGGAAGTTATCAATCATGAGACAAAAGATGTCTACAAAGTAAAAAACTCTTACAATTTATTTAAACCAATACACAGGAACTCGAATAAACACTATAGCATTAGATTAAGACTTAGTTACATTCTTATAGACTTTAAGTTTCCATGGCTAAAAAGCTCTAGAATCCAGTTTATATGAAACTTAAAATGGTGTCTCCGCTTAATACACTCAAATTTCCGAATTACAAATTCACAGTTTCAAAATTCACCAAAAGTTCCAACTAACTCATTGGTTTCAAAAGATAAAATCAACATGTGAACCCATTCGTAGATATTTTTTATACTTGAGAAGCTCATGAACCCAATTGAAAGAGATTTCATAACAGAAATACAAAGTAAAGAAAACGAATCCCTAGCAGAAATGAAGAACGCAGAATTCAGCATAAGATTATAAAATATGTGAGGAGTACCTGGGTTGAAAAGAAGAGACGAGAGAGGAAGCCATTGGTAGTATTTGATGATGGAGCTCTGAGCTCTGCTCCGGAGAGAAGAAGAGTGTTTATCCAGAAAGACTTATCTAGCGTCACCTTCTTTAATCCCTTTTGGAATCACATTCTTACTTTCTCGGCCCATTATTCACTATTTAAGGCCCATTGTTTCATAATTGAAGGCCCATCTTAATCTTTAGCCCATTCGAACAATTTTGTTGGTTTACAGATTTCTTTTATCTAGTAGAAGATGTGAGAAAACTTAAAGAACTTAAATAATCAAAATGCGGAAAATGACTTTTAGCCTAGTCGATCCTCTGCTTATATTATGTAGGAATTTGACTATTGGGCCGGCTAGTTGTGGTCCAATATAATTTGCCGTTCACAAAAAAAATAATCAACATGGGTTTGGATGTTTGTTTAAATTAATAAGGTCAATAAATCTAACTAAGCTCGATTCTCGATTAAGTAATTGTTTAAAGTCGAATCTTTTATGGTTATGGATATTAAATATTCGACCAAAAAATACAAAGATATTAGATATATCGTCATATATTAACTATAACACAAAAAAAACACGAGGGAAATAAAAAGATAAGGTGGGCCATCGTCGCATTCAGATACATTCAAACAAAAAATCGAGAAAATACAAATATAAATGAAAATTGACTTGTAAATATATTTATAAGTATTAAATGGCATATTTATATATACCAAATGATATTTTTTTGATGGCAGGTCTTTAAAGTTATTTTAGTAATATTTTGTTACGAACACTCTAAGAACAAAGAATAGTCAAGTCCATGTGTTTCATGCTTCATGAGATTCTGTTTCTAGGTCCCAAAGATAGTAACACTTTACTATTTATGGCTAATTACATTGAAGTTAAGTGGTTAACTATTCTTTGACGATATCGGCCTTTAAGCAATTACTAACAAGAATTACTCTAAAACTAACTTTTCTCATCTTAAAAATACATACTAAAATACAAAGTTCGAATATAAAAGCTAGTAAAATAACAAAATATTTTCAAAAAGTTACATTAAAAAGGAAAACTAAAATAGAAATCTCAAAAAATTATAATGACGAGTTATCCTAGTAGTTATATCTCTGAGTTACGAACAACGTAGGAATTTAGGTTTTCGATTCATATTAGAAAAGATTTATTCTCGAAAAAAGAGTTAAATTATATGGTCAAAGTTTTGTCTCGAGAAAATGCATGAGTCTCAGTTTGAAACCTCTTAATTATAAAGACACACACATAAGGACAAAAACTCGAATAACTACTACTTTAAATCCAAAAATCAAAACTAGTACGAACTATACGAAATCTAAGCTAATAACAAAATTTCCTATTGCGAGTGAAAATACCCCACATCTAAAAAATAAGCTACACTCGAGTAAAATAACAAAAAAATATTTTCAAAAAGCTACATTAAGAAAAAACTAAAATAGAAATCTCGAAAAAATTAAAATAAGACACCTATAATGACGAGTTAGCCTAGTAATTATATCTTTGAGTTACCAACAATATAGGAATCTAAGTTTCCTTGAGTTTGATTTATATTAGGAAAGATCTATTCTCCAAAAAAGAGTTAAATTATATGGTCAGAGTTTTGTTCCGAAAAAATGCATGAGTCTCAACTTGAAACTTCTGAGTTATAAAAAACACACAAATATGGACAAAAACTCGAATAACTACTACTTGAAATCCGAAAATTAAAACCAATATGAACTACATGAAATCTAAGCTAACAATAAAATTTTCTATTGCGAGTGAAAATACCCCACATCTAAAAAACAAGGTACACTCGAGCAAAAATGAATCTCACATGTTTTCCAAAATAGACATAACTATATATTGTAACTAGATATCTTCAACATAACAAAAAAGGACATAAGTAAGTCAAAAAAAGGGAGAGTTACTGTCATAAGATGCAAAAAATCAAAAGGTTATTCTCCAATAGAATGAGGACACAAGAAAAGCATAATATGCCCCACAACTTGCCATACGTTTACACTGACCACTCCGTTGATGGCACTCTCCAACAAAAATTACAAAATTTAAAGACCATAAAAATCAAATAAAGAAAATATTATGATTATTATTCTTTGCTTGACCTCACAAACAGTTCTTCTACTGCTCATGAGCTTCTTCCTTTTCTTCTTTTCTTTTTATGCTTAGTGTTCAATCACTCATTTACTTCTCAAGAATTTGGATCTCTGACCAAAGTTTGTTCCAAGGTTGCTTCTTCTTCTTCAATTGCATAATTTTCCTAAGAAAATTTTATTCTTTCACTCACATATCTCCCAAGTTTTGGTCCCAAAAATCTCAAAGAAATATCCTCTAGATGTAATCTTAACTACAAGTTCTTCTTTTTGCCGACATCTAATTACAAATTCAATTAAGTTTAATATAATAAAGAAAGAACTTTTTTTTATTATATGTAGTAGTTAATTGAGATTTTAGAAATGAAATGTAACCATAGATCTCTAAAACAGAATACTCAATTCTCTAAATATATATTTAAAAAATAATACTTTTACACTTTTTTTTTTTTCTTTAAGCACTCACTGCCATGTTCTGCACAAGTTCTGTCTCTTTATTTTATACAAGTTGATATATCAGTGACGATGATTTCTGTTTAGTTTATTTAGTCTTATCATTTGATTCTCTTTGTTCATTGAATTGTATAATTAATTACGCTTTTTGCTTCTTTTTCCTTTCCTGTAAACCATCTTTAAGACGGCCCTCGAACTCACATATAAATAACACTTTTTTTACATCGATCTCTATAGAATCTAACTCCTGATTTCTTGGTTTGTTTGCTCTCTTTCACCATATTTATGGACCCCTATCGTTTGTCTTTCTTCTGTGTGTTAATCTGAAATTTTAATCATTTTGGGGATTGTTTATTTCACAGGTGTCACTTCAATTGATTATGTAAGCTCAGGACAAGAAAAAAACCAGTGGTTTTGCCAGGAATTGAGATAAAGATGAGACTTTTGGTGATGATAAGAGGAGTTTCGATGATGAAAGCAATCAGAGTTGTGTTGCTATGTGTTTTTTGTCTTGTGGGTCTTTCCCAAGGAATGCGCTTGTAGAAGTAATCACACAGGAAACTCTTCTTCTTCTTCTTCTTCTTCTTCTTCGCCGCCATTGTTAGAGAGGCCAAACTCTGTAAATGTTGGAGCTCTGTTTACTTATGATTCTTTTATTGGAAGAGCGGCTAAACCTGCGTTTCAAGCGGCTATGGATGATGTTAATGCAGACCAAACTATCCTTAAGGGCATCAAGCTCAATATTGTCTTTCAAGACTCAAACTGCAGTGGATTTGTTGGTACTATGGGAGGTATGAGCTTACTGCTTCTTCTCTCTTTAAATTATAACCAAAAGTAAGCTTAATGCATGATGGTTTTTGTTTAATCTGTTCATGTAGCTTTGCAGCTGATGGAAACCAAAGTGGTTGCAGCCATTGGTCCACAATCTTCAGGGATTGCTCATATGATCTCGTATGTAGCTAATGAGCTTCATGTACCTCTCTTGTCATTTGGAGCTACGGATCCTACTCTTTCTTCTCTGCAATACCCTTATTTCATTCGCACTACGCAGAACGATTACTTCCAAATGAATGCAGTGGCAGATTTTGTATCTTATTCTGGATGGAGACAAGTCATTGCTATATTCGTTGACGATGAGTGTGGTAGGAACGGGGTCTCTGTTCTAGGCGATTTATTAGCCAAGAAACGTGCGAGGATCTCTTACAAGGCTGGAATTACACCTGGTGCTGATTCTAACGCCATTGAGGATTTGCTAGTTTCTGTTAATCTGATGGAGTCTCGGGTTTACATTGTGCATGTGAATCCTGACTCTGGTTTAAACGTTTTCTCTGTGGCTAAATCTCTTGGAATGATGGGAAGTGGTTATGTTTGGATCACAACAGACTGGCTACCTACAGCTCTGGATTCCATGAAGCCCGTGGATTCGGCCACAATGGATCTCTTGCAAGGAGTGGTTGCTTTTCGCCATTACACAACCGAGAGTACTATGAAGAGACAATTTATGGCAAGCTGGAAGAATCTTAGCCCCAATGATGGCTTCAACTCTTATGCCATGTATGCTTATGACTCTGTTTGGTTAGTTGCTCGTGCCCTGCATGTTTTCTTCAAAGAAAACAATAAAGTAACTTTCTCCAACGATCCGAATCTCCACAAAACAAACGGTAGTAAGATTCAGTTATCAGAACTAAGTATTTTCAATGAAGGGGAAAAGTTTATGAAGATCATTCTTGGGATGAATCATACCGGTGTGACGGGGACAATCCAATTTGATTCAGATAGAAACCGAGTTAATCCTGCTTATGAAGTACTAAACTTAGAAGGTACAGGTCTACGCAGAGTTGGATACTGGTCAAACCATTCAGGTCTCTCTGTGGTGCCTCCAGAGACCTTGTACTCTAAGCCTCCAAACACATCTACAGAAAACCAGCGTCTTTATGGAATCATATGGCCAGGCGAAGTAACTAAGCCTCCTCGTGGTTGGGTGTTTCCTAATAATGGAAAACCACTCAAAATTGGGGTGCCTAACCGCGTGAGCTATACAGATTACGTCTCTAAGGACAAAAACCCACCTGGTGTTAGAGGCTTCTGCATTGATGTCTTTGAAGCCGCAATTGAATTGCTTCCGTATCCTGTTCCACGTACTTATATACTATATGGAGACGGGAAAAGAAATCCTTCTTATGATAATCTTGTCAATGAAGTTGTTGCAGATGTAAGTAGCGACATCACTCAATCAAGTTCACAACTTTCAGAAGATGTTTACCTGTCATCCTTTTCGTGTTTTCTTTCAGAACTTCGACGTAGCTGTAGGAGATATCACGATCGTTACAAACAGAACAAGATATGTAGATTTCACACAACCTTTTATAGAATCAGGGCTTGTGGTGGTGGCTCCGGTTAAGGAGGCCAAGACTAGTCCATGGGCATTCCTGAAACCATTCACCATAGAGATGTGGGCTGTCACTGGAGCCTTCTTTCTCTTTGTGGGAGCCATCGTTTGGATTCTCGAACACCGCTTCAACCATGAATTCCGTGGCCCTCCTAGGCGTCAACTCATCACCATCTTCTGGTTAGTTTCCTAGTCATTGACACAGAGCTTGAGTTTAACTTTAGGCCTTATCTTCCTTCTCCTTTTCAATGTTGCAGGTTTAGCTTCTCAACGATGTTCTTTTCACATAGTAAGTTTGCTCAACTCGAGTAAACTGGTAGATGCACACCAGAGCCCAATGTTTGGAGAAAAGTAAAGTTGTTTTACTTTTTACTTTTTGACCTTTTAGGGGAGAACACGGTGAGTGCATTGGGGAGGATGGTGCTGATCATATGGTTATTCGTGGTTCTGATCATAAACTCCAGCTACACGGCTAGTCTCACTTCGATCTTAACCATTAGACAGCTGACATCTCGGATTGAAGGAATAGATAGCTTGGTAACGAGTAATGAACCAATCGGAGTTCAAGACGGTACCTTTGCTCGGAACTATCTGGTCAACGAGCTTAACATATCTCCTTCTAGGATTGTTCCACTGAAAAACGAAGAACAGTACCTTTCTGCTCTTCAACGTGGCCCCAAAGCTGGCGGTGTTGCAGCCATTGTAGACGAGCTTCCTTATATTGAAGTTCTTTTGACAAACAGCAACTGCAAGTTCCGTACAGTAGGACAAGAATTTACACGCACAGGCTGGGGTTTTGTATGTCAAATCAGTTTTGCGAAATTTACTTGGTATATATACTATATTTGCTGTTCCTCTATAATTTTTCTTACACCAAGATCTTGAATTTGATGTTGCAGGCATTCCAGAGAGACTCCCCTTTAGCTGTAGACATGTCGACAGCTATTTTGCAACTATCTGAAGAAGGCGAGCTTGAGAAAATCCACAGGAAATGGCTTAACTACAAGCATGAATGCTCAATGCAGATCTCAAATAGTGAGGACTCTCAGCTTTCGCTCAAGAGTTTCTGGGGACTTTTCCTCATATGTGGCATCACTTGCTTCATAGCACTCACTGTCTTCTCCTGGAGAGTTTTCTGGCAATACCAGAGGCTACTACCAGAACATGTGGACGAGGAAAGGGCAGGCGGAGCGTCTGAGCCATCTAGATCAGGGAGAGGATTACGAACACCAAGTTTCAAAGAATTAATAAGAGTTGTGGATAAGAGGGAAACAGAGATCAAGGAGATGCTTAAGCAGAAGAGTAGCAATAAACTTAAAGCAACCCAAAGTGCAGCCGGGAGTTCACAATCACAACATCACGAAATTACTTTAAACAGATAAGAATTCAACAATTTGTTTACATGACAATTAACATACTTAGCGCATATATAAACTTTTCAGAAGATTTTGTAATAGATGAGTTCAAGGAACAACAAACCAAAGATAAATTGTAAATCTTTTACGGATCCGTAATGAAATATCATTTTCTTTCCCCATCAGAGTTCACATTTTAGAAAGCTTGCAAGTGAACAGAATATCTATAGATGAAAACTGGAACGGAACTTCAAGTATCAATTTTATTGGCATTATGACAAAATAAGATGTTGCTAATACATGTTGACGGGAAGCGGAATATCACAGTCTTGGCGCTTACATGCTCAGCTATAAAGTTTGAAGGTTAAAAGACAAAGGAGTGAATATAACTTTACTCGAGTTTTGCTTCTATCTCTCTCTTTGGAGGTTCCAGGTCAAGGTATGTGAATGGCTCTGTTGGTTCCTCTCTGAAAAACCAAAACAAATGGTTCAGGCTCTAAATTTAGCATGAGTAATAAAACGAGGATATGATCAAGTGTGACAAGAAAGCAGAAAAGGCTTAAAGCTAGAATTTATGAATCAGAAAGACGAGAAAACAGGGTTTAGCAGGTAGTGTAAAGCAGAACAATAGCTGGTGGACGAAGATTATAAGAATCATTCACTGTCAATGCCACAGAAACCAAAACTTCTGTAGCTTAATTAGTATCAAATGATATTTGACTGTAGAGTATGAAATTGCACATACCCTGGCTTAGAGCGCATGCATCTGTAGAAGAGTTTAAAAGGTCCTGGAACAGTCTTGAAAGGGTTTCCCTCAAAAATCGCCTGCAAAATTTGCTAATGGTATAACATATATAGTCCCAAGCCAATCATATGCAGTAGAATTGTGTATTGCAACAGATTCAAATAGTTGATACAAGCTTACAGAGACAAACTTGAAGATAGATTCATAACAGCCTAAGGAAATTAAGATACTTTATCCTTCATTATCTAATCCCATTGACCAACATTCTAAAATTTATGGTTCCTTTAATAATGATAAGTAATAGAACCCTAGAAAAACCCTGATTTGGTTTCACTGAATCTCTGATGTTACAAACCTATATTACTCATCAACCCTAAATCCAATTAACAAGTGATACACGAGATTCAAAGGCTTATCAGAACCTACAAAATAAAGGAAAAAAAACCGAACTTTTTAACTGAGGAAGGAAATGGTGAGAACCTGAATGACGTCCTCGACACGATCATTGCAGCGGTGAGCTTTGGGCTCACGATGACCTTCCGGTAGTCCCCATGGACTCTCTCTTCTCGGCACGGGTCTCGTCTCGCTCATTCTTCTCTTGCTGTGAGTGAATTCTCTCTAACCAAATGCTTTTGAAAATTGAAATCAAACCTTCGATTAACCACATTAACTAAACCGGAAGATTCTCTTCGGTTTGTTATTTTGGTTAAGTAAACCAATAATTTGATCTTCTTATAGTGTTTTTACCGGTCAACGGCTCTCACATTTGAAGCAGGATATCGAAATCGGAGAAGGAAGGACGAAAAGATGGGAGCTTTAGGGCAGCTGATCGACGTAATTCTCTTCGTGTTCTTTGCTTTGATGGTGGTCATTGCGCCGCTTATCGATGGCCAAACGTCACTTCCTAAAGAAATCTTCCCGGCGTTTCTCACCGATCTGAAAAGCAAGTACATTGCCGATTTCGGAGATTATTTGCTCATGGAGAAGCCGCATTTCCTCGTTGGTCTTGTGTGGCATGAGCTTGTGTTTCTATGGCCGCTCTCAATTGCTAACGTCTACGCGTTTATAGCTGGAAAGTCGTGGTATGGTACCACCTGCTTGTTGTATGGAGCCTCCATCGTCACTTCCATGGTACAGTGGTTTCAAATATTGTCTCAGTTTCTGGAATTAAGGATTTTAGGTCTTTCATTATTGGGAGGAGGTTTGTCTAGCATTTGATTTGTGTGCAATGATCATGTAAATTTCATAACTTTCTTCTTTGAAATTGAGGATCTGCAAAATGTTCATTCAGGCTGATCCATGTAATGTTGATTAGATCACAAACTAGGTACTGAAAATAATTTAAAAGTTCTCAACTTTTCTCCATATGAATGATATAGCACTGTTACTTGGTGGAATTGTGTTCATTTCATACCTGCTTTGACTTCATTAATGTACTCAAAGTTTGTTGATATTCTCAATTTGATAAGATATGTAGCTTATTAGCGTTTCTTGGTGGAAATATCTCTCTTTTCCCTGCAATGATAAACTAGTGACTTATGGTTTATGCATTGGCTATAATTTGATTGACTATGTGCCTGTTTGTATTTTCTTCTCATCTTTGGTTCTTTTCCCTGAAAATATTTAGGCTGCAATCCTGGGAGAGATGATAGGTTCAGGGAAAGCATCTGACAGATTGCTAATGATGTATGTACCGTTCATGGGTATTGGAGTTTTGGCTGTTCTTCGTGGTGTAGTTTGTCGATCGATCAAAAGCCCCAGATCTGCTGGCAGAAGATCCACTATCTTGTCCAGAAGAAAGCTAGCCTGAGATAATAAAAAGCAGTTGATTTATCCTTCTGTAAGGCCAATTTTTCCTTTTACTTTTCTTTATGCACTGGCTTATGAAGATCTCTGCCAAAGAGAGGTATTGATTTTTCATTCAGCAACAAATGAATTATTTCCTTGGTTGAATTCAAATTCATTCTTGGCATTATCTTTGCTCTTCTACATCACTGCCACTGGACCTAGTATTTTCAGGTTTTCTTAACCTTAACTTTACCAAAAGGTGTAAAACTACTCTGCAATGACCTTTCTTAGAGACACTCACTGTCTGATAAAAGAAACAAACTCACATAAGCTTACAAAACAAAGACATGAGATAAGTGAAAACAGATACTTGTATAAGATATTTATACAAAACTCCGAAAGAAATACAGACTCTAAATCTCTGATGAGAGAGGTTCCATCTAACCGCAAGAAGGAACCAAAAACAACACAAAAAGAATACAAATCTAACCTAGGCCCTTTTTTTTCGTTTTCTAACTCTTTGTGATGCAGGGGAAGTCAATTCCCGAACCACGTAAAACCATTTGCATTTTCAGTTTCAAGTAAAAAGTTTTTCACTGCTTAGTTTCCATCAAATAAGCAGAACAAAACTTAACACTACAAACACTTAATGGTATATCTTGAAGAGGTTCGATCTTGACTCCTCCGCTTCATTCAAATCGAAATCTCTCTCTTCTTTTTTATTTTTTATATCCTGCAGAAAGAAGAATACATGTATGATCACATAAAGTCGTAAAAGTGTGAAGCAATGAATACCTGCAGACTATTTACTGAAAGTACCTAATGGGTAGTTTTCAAGCAGTCTCACCAGACATAGAAGCTTTGATTCTCTCAACGGTGCAAGCAATTAAATTGTTAACAGTTGCAACCGAGCCAAGAGATAGCTTAGCTGTAGGAACTGAATCAACCAGGATCTGAAAAGCAACTGTCAAGAGTGATCCTCCATCTCCTCCACCATTGGCATTACCATCAGGAAGAATAGCAAAACCTGATGGAAGTAGAGCCACATAGTCTGGATCACCTCCATTAAGCACTATGTTCATCGCTACAATATCAACTGGAGCATAGATCACAAAGGAAGCTGTTGGATCTGTGCAGCTCTCTTGTAGAATAAGCATATTGCTCTGGCTAGAGTTTGCACTCTGTGACATAAAGAAAGATGAACAAGCATAAGTAAAACAGATAAAATGATTATAACAAGAGTCATATACCCCAAATTAACTCACGTTTACCCTAAGAAGAGAAACACAGTTTCCGGTATCCCTCCCATTAGCAATATGTGCCATTTCTTGTACAACTCCTCCATTTGACAGAATATCCCACTGGAAACCTCACAAAACCATTAACAAATCAATCCAAATCAGAATGAGAGAGTTAAGCAACCGAAAGGTTACCTCATTTCTTGAATTCTCATCTCTGAGGAAGTCGAAAACTCGCTTTGGAGGAACAGGGATCCAAAAGGAAGTGGCTGCACTAAGAACAATACCCGGAGGCCTTCCTGGATCATCCACACTCTTCCTAGTCATAACTCTCACATCTTCAGCTCCTGTTCCAGACAATGTAGTCCAAGTGTGAGCAGTTGAAGCACTCACTCCTGCACAAAAGCTTATAACCATCCGTTCCGCCAATTTCAGCATACTTCTCCTTCCTTCTTGGTTAGTTATCACTGCACATTCATCAACATAGAACTTTGATTCTGATTCTGAGAAAGCAGTAATGAAACGAATAATATGTTTTACCTCCAACTTCTCCTGATGAAATGTTTGTAGCCATGACACTGGCTAACCTTTCGCATTGGCGGTCAAGAATAGCTACCCAACGTTTAGCACCAAAGGCATGACCAGTACTAACCATGTGTTTATATAAGTTATGAACTCCTCTTTCATCAACTTCCACATGCTCCACCCAAGTCACCTGTTACATTACAATTATGACTTCATTGCAGACATTTATGTATAACCTAATGTTTTCATTATATACCTTTGAGTATCCATTTGGCATTTCCTGAATCAAACATCCTGAAGCTCGTCGCCTGCATCTAGCTGGAGGATTCGGTTGGATACTATCCAAGGAAATATCGACAACAGCCCATGAACCATCTCCTTGTTGTTTACAATAACGTGCGAAGTACGTTTCACGGGTCGGGACTAGAGGTGATGGAACTTGAAACTCAGCAGTCATCTGAATAAAACAGACTATTTAGTTCAGTTCTAAATTGTTAGCTTTCATTTTACAGACAGTTAGGAAAAAATTTACCACTTGAAGAGCTCCATTGTAGTTTCCTGCAACTCCAGTCGATAAAACAGCTAATGTCATTGCTCTAGAAACCATCCCCGCAAAAATCGTGGACCATTGATTCTACAACATCAGATCACTGTTTTCAATAACAGAGAAGACTGGATTTTAAGTATATGTTAATGAAAATGTTATATACCACATCCATGAGCATCTCCACAATGTTAATATGATTCATAATCACAACTGAACTTTCTCTAGAAGCTTCAGATCTAAATCCAGCTGCTTTAGGTCCAATCCCTCTAGGAAACATCCGTGCATACTCTTCTTCATCTAAAACCAAACTCTTCCACAATGGCTCGTCCACTTGAGCCATTCTCATGAGCTCTTCCATTGCAGCCACTGCTAAGTCAATGATGACTGGTTTATCAGACTCTGTTGGTGCAGTAATGGACTTGAGAAGATCGGTTGGGTTGTTGTTTCCATAAGGTTCTCCTCCAATATTTCCCATGCCGAGTTCAAGAGGACGTGGAGGAAGTGGAGGAGGAGACATTAGTGGATAGTTTGAGACTGGCTTGCCTACGTATTTGGCTGCAATCGCTGATATTCGATCGATCTACACGACAAACAAGAACAAATGTTTTTAGTTATGATATTCTTACTTATTTCACAAATATATATTCGGAAAAATTCAGTATAACAAGTTTCATTTTTTGTCTGAAATTTGATATATTAATAAACCAAAAAAGGAATATCTAGTGGAAAACGATAATATCCATGGATATAAAATTCGAAAAGGAAAGTTAAAGAAAACCGCGAAAAAATCAAACCCCAAAAATATGTTGTCCCGAACAACAACTTTTTTTGTAATATGTGAAAATATTTATAATTTCAATACAAATTTATATAGGTTTATGATTTTACGATTATATTAAAAAGACTGTAAATTTCTTTTGGGAAGCAATATAATATTCTTAATATAATATATATATATATATATATAAATTGATGTTAATATTTTTTTTAAAAGTATTTAGTGTAAAATTATTAATCAACTTATGCGACTAGCAATATTTGTATTTTTTGTACGTTAAACGTTAAAGAATTGATATAATTGCAAAAATATTTTTATAAGGAGCTAATACACAAACCTCTTCTCTTAATCGGGCATTTTCGAGACGAAGTTGGTGTTCATCGAAGGACATTTCTCCGATAGCTGTTGGACCACCACAATTAGGACACGAAGCATTTGCAAGAGCCTCTCGATATCTAAGGTTATCACTTCGAAGCTTTTCGTTCTCTGCTCGAAGATGCGAGTTCTCGTGTCGCTCGTGATGGTTCTGTGTCAATAAAAAGGATTTTACTACTTCAGGCAAATGAAACAACAAATGATTTTACTAAAAAAGAGAAAATGTATAGCTAAAAGCCTAAAACACTTGTGTATTTTCACAATGTATAAATTTGGCCCTAACTTAGCTAATAAATTGACAAATTTGCTTTGTTTTTCCAATAATTATATTGATAAAAGTCCGACCTATAGCCAATCATCCAAACTCCTAACAATATTATAGTGGCACTCTGGTGACTCTTGACTAAAACATTTTCTCGACAAATTTGTTTCAATTTAACTTTTTTTTTCTATGGCTAAATCTGCCAAAAATATAGTTATGCCAAAGAACAACTATTTTTCAGTTGAAAAATAAATCTAGAGGGATATAAAGAAAACAATGTCAACTTTATATTAACTAAGATCTAAAAATTTGCCAAAATTCTACAAAGTCAAATAAAATTAATAATTTCCAAACAGAACACCAAAAATTACAAAAAAAACTTGTCACTAAGTACACTTTTGTATATAAAAATGTATATATGTGTTTATAATATAAAGTTTACCTTCATTTGGGTGCGTTTGTTCTGGAACCAGAATTTGACTTGAAGAGGTTCCAAACCTAAATCACGACTTAGTTGTTTCCTTTGCTTATCATCAGGATGAGGACATTCTTTGAAAAACCTATTCAACATTAACAAACAACATAATTCTTGTCCAAAAAAGTAAACTAAATCAAGACAAAATATGAAGTTTTTGTCTAAATTTGATATACATACGCTTCCATTTCTTGGATCTGAAGTTGAGTATGTCGATGATATCGTTTTTTCTTATTAGGATGAAGAGGATCTTGATCATTTCCTGATCCTCCTTCATGATTCTCACTTCCTGATTTAGTATTTGCACTGTCGAATTCATCGTCTCGAAGAAACCCTTCATTGTTATTGTCTTCATGATTGTAGTTGTGATTATTACTATCTGCGTTGTTCATTGCAGCAAGCAACATATTTGGCTCGAACATCTTTATACTGTAAATTGAAAGCAAAACCCTAAAAGAAGAAGAAAATTAGGGTTTGTTCTTGAGTAAAGAAGAAAGATTGTGAAGTTATGGCAATACTTTTTCCACGTCAACAACTTTAATCTTTCGTTTAGACGTATTTATCTTTTTGATTGAAGATCAAAGTGTATAAGCAGATTGAAAAAACGAAGAAATTGAAGATGATTGAAGAGAACTAAGGACCCACTAATTGAAAGCAAGAAAAATGAGCCTTACGAACAAAAAAAAACATCACAATCATATATTAATAAGTTATTTAATAACCAACCCAAAGTAATGAATTTCACATACTTCGAATCATTCAAACCTTCAAAAAAATTCCTTTTAAAAACTAAGTTGAAATCTTGAAATTAATTAGTTCAAAAACATATGTAATGTAGTTGAATAACAAAACCAGTTGAAATATCGAAAGAAAAAAAGAATCGATTGAGGTCTTAAAGGAAAAAAGTATATATACGAAGAAAACAAAATAATATTTTTGGATGATAATTAAATGAAATGAAATTTTCGAGGTATTTGATCTTGATTTAAATGTAAGAAGAAAGAGAAGATGAAAAGAGAAATATTGGACTCATTTGTTAAAAGCAAATAAAATGGGCAAAAAGTAGGTACAAATATATTCCAAACTCTATTCTTTTATGAAATAAAAACAATATTTTCGAAAGAACAAAACAAAATGTAATTGAACATATATTGTAATCATTAGCACTTTTTAACATAAAAACATACTCTAGAAAAAAGTATGAACTAGTATTTTTTTACGATTTTAAAATACAAATTGAAAATAAATATTGAAAATAAACATTGAAGTTACCATACAACTTACAACCAACGTGACATAAGGCCTGGCTAATGTATTAAATATTTCCAGCTATTATTTTATTTAAATAATCGTATTTAAACGTTTTTATTCCATACATATAAATAAATAAATGTATACTTATAAAATATATACACGTGTACATATATAAAAACAAAAAGAAGTAAAATACAAACCTTTGATCGATCTCCTTCTTTATTGTTTTCTTGAAAATTTCATGACTGACGTTACACAAATTGATAAAATAAACTAAAATAAAAACATAAGAGAGTTATAACTTATTAGATGTAATTCAGCAAAATAGCAAAGAAACTATTAGTGAATTAATGTTAAAGAATGAAACGTTATATCAAACTGAAATTCAACATAAGAATATGAAAGTGAGAGTCTCATAAAGAAATTTAGAAATTGAAGAGGTCTTAATGATCAAATACATTAAAGAAATAAATAAGTTTTGATTCAATATAAGTAAAGATTAGGTTTTGAGAGTTATATATACCTGATTTCGAATCACCCGGATTATCAAGAATCGAAGCAAACCCTAGAGAGAGAGAGAGGAGTCGAATCTGTGTTTGGTCTGAGAATGGTTTGTCGGAAAACCATTGATGGTTTTTGGTTTGTTGGTGATGGAAGAGTTTGAAAGGTAGGTGCAGATTTTGGAGAGAGGAGAGTAATGGCAGAGAGAATTGAGAAGGTGCAATGAAATTAAATGGTGAGAGAGAGAGAGACACTTAATTATCCATTTCTTAGAGAGAGAGAGAGAGAGAGAGAGAGAGAGAGAGAGAGAGAGAGAGAGAGAGAGAGAGAGAGAGAGAGAGAGAGAGAGAGAGAGAGAGAGAGAGAGTTGATTTCATCTTTATATGGAGAATTCCATTACATTTTTGTAATGACTGCTAAAGCCCTAAGAGACCAACCCTTTTTCATTCCATTACAATATGATCTATGATTTTTTCAAACTTGAATCCCAAATCTTTATTTTTCGGATTTATGCAAATCGTATTTCGCAGAGTTACATAATTTTTTATAGTCAAACTCTTGAAGAATAAAATATAGAAATATATATTTATATTATACATTTATCCAATATAATATATATTAGATAAGTATTATATTATACTAAATTAATTTGAACCTTAATTATAAAGTTGATAAAGTTGATGTTCTAGCTAGTTTTATTAGAAAATGAAATTATTGGTTAGGGTTTGTAAATTATAGTTGTTTTTGTTTGAGTAATGGTTCTTTTTATTTTATAAGTTGTTGTTGACAAAAAAAGAAACATTAGTTTGAGACTAAAATAATGAATTATCAAGATATATTAAATTATTTGTCAATATTTTTACAAGTAATCAAAATGAAGAATACAACCAAGATGAAGTCAATTATTTAACCGAATACATTATTTCTCAAACTATATTTTTTGGTAAATTAAGGCACTTTTCCTCAAGATATACTCCATTCATTTCAAACAGATAAATGTTCTGGAAAAAATTTGTATCAAAAATATAAATGTTTTCTATATTCGACATAAATTTTATTAAATATTTCTTGTTTTGCCCTTATTTATTTTATTCTCTCTTCTCCATTATTTTTTCTTTTACTCTGTATATGATGATAAATGAGATTAAAATATCACAATTTTTTTTAACGTGTAAAAATCTCAAATCATACATCATTCTGAAAGGATAGAGTATTAATTTATAGAAAATTTACGACAGTATTATACGTTTAATTACTTTGTGGCTTACGCATTAATTATATAGTATACTTCTGTTATAACGTGAAATTAAGTTGTATAAATTAAGAATCATAAACTGTAAAAGTCCTGCATCCATATACGTACTTTATTACGCCAAGATATAGAAACATACTCCGTATTTACTACTTATTAAACTATCCCATAAGTACATTTGTAAACTCTGTGCTTCCTTTCTCACATTCTAATCTAATATAAATTATATCTGCTGAAAAAAGAAAAAAAAACTATCCCATAACTAATTACTCTCGACGGTAAATCCACTTTTAACATAACTCATTTGTACAATCAGGAATCGAGTCTTCCCAAGGAATTCGGTTAGTAAGCCAGCCAGTTGTAATCTAATATAATTTATCGTTGACAAAAAGAAAAAGTAATTACTCTAGACGTTGTTTTAATTCAACAAGTTTATACTCATCAAGTAAATTTAAATAAATTCAATACCAATTTACTTCTTGATTTAGTTATAAATAATAAGAATATACGCACTACAAGAAAAAATGTCATTTGCTAGGGAAATTTGCGACACCAAAAGGGTGTCGCAAAAATGCTATGCCATTGCGACATCCATGCGAGGCTAAAGTGGGCATCGCAATGGCCTAGCAAACTTGCGATGCCGAAAAAACGTCGCAAGTTTGCGACGTCATTGCGAGTCTTTTGCGACACTTATGCGAGGCCTGTACAAATGTCGCAAACCCATTGCAAACTTGCGACGTTTTCGCGAGACATGTTCTCCATCGCAGGTTTGCTAGATATTTGCGTGGTTTCTGCGTGTGCATTTAGCGACATCGCAAATCCGTAGCAGACCTTTTGAATTTTCCTATAAATATCCCCACATGACATTGTTTATTTACACCAAACAATAATTAATAAGAGAGATAATCTAGAGAGAGAAATTTGTGTGTGCAAAAAAATTTAAATAAATTACGATTCGGGAAATAATGACGTCGGAACATGAAGTGTTCACTTTACGACGATGGATGTATAACAGAAGGGATATGGAGACTGGAGAAGTGACGAAGGAGTTCCGAGATGGGTTGCGGGCGTTTATAAATCAGGCGGCAAATAACCCACATACTCCAAATGATGGTAACATTTTTTGTCCATGTTTAAAGTGCGGGAACAAGAAATATTTGAATATCGATATGGTAAAAAGACACGTTTATAATAGAGAATTTACTCCAAACTATTATGTCTGGTTTTCGCACGGGGAAGGATATAGTATGGGTGGTGAAAGTAGTAATATGGGTGCTCGTGGTAATGATCTAGGGAGTCAAGAATATGCTAATAACAACTATGGTGGTAGTATGTTTGAAAACTACGCTCATCTATAAGGAAATATGTCACATGATATGGTTACAGATGCATATCATGGGTATTTTCCTGGTGTTGTTGAAAATATTACGGAAGAACCTAACCCGAAAGCAAAACAATTTTATGATATGCTAGATGCTGCTAATCAACCCATCTATGAGGGATGTAGAGATGGTTTATCTAAACTATCATTAGCATCTAGGCTAATGTCTATTAAAAGTGAAGGAAACATAAGCGAGAGAAGTATGAATCAATTTGCTGATTTGCTTAAAGAGTATTTGTCGGAAGATAATAATTCTGCTGCGAGTTATTATGAAATGCAGAAAGTGGTTGCGGGTCTAGGATTACAATCTGAAATGATAGATGTTTGTAGTGAAAATTGCATGATTTTTTGGAAAGATGATGATAAGCTGCAGGAATACCGTTTTTGTGGAAAGCCAAGATACCGTGCAACGAACGGAAGGACGCGTATCCCGTACAAACGTATGTGGTACCTTCCAATCACTGATAGGCTGAAACGATTATATCAATCAGAGAGAACTGCATCTGCAATGAGATGGCATGATGAACATAAAGTAAAAGATGGGGAGGTTACACATCCTTCAGATGCAAAGGCGTGGAAACATTTTCAAGCGGTGCATTCTGACTTTGCTAAAGAGTCAAGGAATGTATATCTAGGTTTATGCACTGATGTATTTAGCCCATTTGGTTTATCCGGTAGACAATATTCTCTATGGCCTGTCATATTGACACCGTATAATCTTCCACCGGATATGTGCATGAGAAGAGAATTTTTGTTTATGGTTATTCTAGTGCCAGGTCCTAGTCATCCGAAGCGTTCCCTCGATGTGTTCTTGCAACCTCTGATACACGAGCTTAAGCAGTTATGGTATAGGGGTATATGCACATTCGATTACGCGCAGAAGCAGAATTTCAACATGCGCGCTGTTTTGTTGTGGACAATAAGTGACTTCCCGGCGTATGGTATGTTATCAGGATGGACGACCCATGGAAGGCTATCTTGTCCATATTGTATGGGTTGGTCAGATGCATTTCAATTAAAGCATGGGAAGAAATCATGTTGGTTTGACTGTCATAGGCGGTTTTTGTCCATGCATCATCCATATAGAAGGAACAAGAAATTGTTCAAGAAAAATAAGGTTGTGCGTGTTCCTCCACCAACATACATGTCAGGCAGTGAAGTATTGGAGCAAATAGATCATTATGGTGCTCAGGAAACATGTGAACGTGGGGGAAATTGGCACGTTGTAGGAAACATGCCTGACGGATACGGTGAATCTCATAATTGGCACAAGAAGAGTATCTTTTGGGAACTCCCGTATTGGAAAGATCACTTGCTACGGCACAATCTTGATCCGATGCACATTGTTAAAAACTTTTTTGACAACGTGATGAATACGATTTTAAATGTACAGGGCAAAAGTAAAGATAATTTGAAAGCTAGGTTGGACTTGGCCGAAATTTGTGCAAGACCCGAACTACATATCACAACGGATGGAAAGCAACCAATTCCGATATTCCGTATGTCAGGAGAAGCTAAACAAGCGTTGTTTAGTTGGATTTCTTCAGATGTCAAGTTTACGGATGGCTACGTGTCTAAATTTTCAAGGTGTATAGAGCAAGAGAAAAAAATATCTGGTATGAAGAGTCACGATTGTCATGTATTCATGCAGCGACTTCTTCCTTTCGCATTACTTGAGCTGCTTCCAACTATCGTCCATGAATCAATCGCCGGTAAATGATTCTATTGATTTGATTTGTTTAATTTTTCTTAGTATTACATTGATTGGCTATTAATAATAATTTTATTACATTTAGGGATCGGTGCATTTTTTAGGGATCTTTGTACCCAAACACTAACATTGGATGGCATTGCTCAATTAGAAAGTAACATTCCATTGTTGCTTTGTAATTTGGAAAAGATCTTTCAATCCTGCATTTTTTGACGTGATGGAACATCTCCCAATCCACCTACCACACGAAGCTGCCCTCGGTGGGCCCGTAAAATTTAGATGGATGTACCCGTTCGAGAGATTCATGGGCCATCTTGAAAGGAAAGTTAAAAACCAAGCAAAAGTGGAAGGATCGATTGTGGCTGGAAGTCTAATTGAGGAAACATCACATTTCACATCGTATTACTTTAGTCCAGCCATTCAAAGTAAAAGAACCCAAGTAGGACGATACGACGATGGAGGAGTTGAAACATCATATGCAATTGCGGTTCCTGAAATATTTCGTCAGGTAGAGTGGCTTGGTGGGAAGTTAAAGGAAGATTATTGGGAAAATCACACGTATTCTCGTGTAGCTCACACGTACATACTGCGAAATTGTGAAGACGTGATGCCATTTGAGAGGTATTTTGATAAAATATTTTATATACTATTGTTTATTGTGTACATATATAGATGGAATCGTACGTATGGAATAGGGTGGCGAATAGTTTGATGACATTAAATGATAACACAGAAGCTGCATGGCTTTACCTTATTTACTCCTCTCATGCCTCTCTTGCACTTTACCTCTTCTAACAAAACTAATTTTCATTATTTACCAATTTATAAATATATAATAATAATTCAATGCCTAACATTTGAGTTACTTTACAAAACAACTACAAAGTTAATTATTCTAAGTACTGTTACAATATTATTCACATTCATAATTAACATTTATGCATAGTACGATTTTCTTTTTTGGCAATTCAATTTTCTAACAAAACTTTTAATTATTCATTTCATATGCTAAGATGACCAAATTTGAGAATAGAAATGAAAATTTTCGTTGAAAATAATGATTTCGTTGAAGCTGTCCATCGTTTACAGAATCTCTTCACTTTTTTTTAATCTTTTTTCCAAATACTTTGTTTTTTTTACAAAACATCAAAAAGCTTAGTAGTTTGTTTGGGCTTTCGATTCGGGTCGTAAGACCATCCACATTAGTGAACCCTCTACGCGGTTCTTTTTTTTTTTTGGTCAACAGCAAATTATATTGGGCCACAACTGGCCGGCCCAATAGCCAAATTCCTACATAACGTAGGCATGGGGACTCGATCCCGGATTATGCAAATGCGCTGCCTTAAGTGGACTTACCGCCTGCCACTAGGCTAGATGCCACGTGGCGGACTCTGATTGGCTCCACATTTTTAATTTTTTTTCTTTTCCTAAGAACCCCTAGGGGATTACTAATGTGGATGTTCTAAGTACTGATATAAAATCAAGGCCCGTCTTGTTATAAGAGGATCCACAAAGACAGTCTTTAGATAGTCACTTGTTTCACATGCAACCATGAAGGCATGGACCCATACATTGTTCTATTCAATAACCAACTTGAACGGTTTCCTAGTGAAAAAACAGAGATAAAAGAAAGAACATTTCATTGTTTTGATTTCTCAATTTCTTAAGCAGCTTTTACATTGTGTTCAATTGCTTTTATAGCTATTACATTGGGTTACTTCTCACCTTTTTTTTTGCCTCTATACGTTTTGTCGTTTGTTCATTAAGAAAGGAGCAATCTTTATTTGAATTGTGGGCTCGTTCCTTTTGTAACTTCAATGGAGTTGGGCTACTCTTTGCTTAGCCCCAACTCTATTTTCTCCTTTCCTTTTGATGCTTAAACGATATTCGATTTCTTCTCTGTATCCAAAGATGTCTCTGTTTTCATATTGCTAATACCCTCCCTCAAACTTTGTGTAGGAGGATAGTCCACACCACATTTGTACCTGAGATTGTTGAACAATGTATAAGGAAGAGATTTGGTGAATATGTCCGCTATTTGAAGATGAGAAGGAATGTGCTTGACAACTAACGCTCCCAGAGCCACTCTTTCTCTAATGTAGTGATGGTCCATGTCAAAATGCTTAGTTATGGCATGGAATGTTGGGTTTGCTGTCTCCGATAACGTTCTGTATTCAGCCTCACAACAATCTTTTGAAATGGTTTCTTGCTTCTTTGAAGACTATGAGATAATATTGGATCCAAAGAATGTACAAACCCCCCAATATATCTTCTTGGAACTTTACAACCTCCCCAATTGATGTCACTGTATGCTCTAAGGGTGAAATATGTGTCTTTGACAAAGTTAATTCCCATGTTTACAGTTCCTTTGATATCAGGATACGCTTCAGCAGAAGAAAATCAGATAATGTAGGGGAGTGCATTTTTGACACGCATAGTTGACAACAAATTGAATATATGGCCTTTGTCAAAGTAAGGTATTGAAGCTTACCGGCTAAACTTCGAAAGTATGTAGGATGTTCAAACAAGAACTCTTGGTTAGACACTCTATCTAATTGAAGAGGAAGAGGTGTTGGCATTGAAGCACAATCACTTGTGGATGCAACTGCAAGTAGATCCTCGACATACTTTTGTATGAATGGAACTGAGCTTGAATCCCAAGAAAATAGGGAAGTTAGCAAGATCCTTCATTTGAAACTGCTTGTTCATTTTGCTGAGAAGTAACTCAAGACTTGTAGAATTATTTCCTGTAAACACCATGTCGTCAACATATAGCATACGGAGAATCACATCCTTTCCTTTTATGTACACAAACAAAAATGTGTCTGGTGTGCTGAAAACAAAACCGAACTCCAACAGATATGTAGTAATCTTGTTAAACCATGTCCTTAGAGACTGCTTTATCCCATAAATAGATTTGTGAAGTAAACATGCATGGTTTGGTTTTAATGGGTCCACAAATCCTTCAGGTTGAGACATGTAGACAATTTCATCTAGATCACCATGCAAGAAGGTGTTCGTGACGTCCGTCCATTTGCTTAATTTCCCAACCCCTTGTAGTGGCAATATGTAGAACTGATCTTACTGTTGCAGATTTCTGATCTTACTGTCAATCGCATCTAACATATCCCTCGATACGTATGTGGTATAATAAAATAGACATATCATTGTGCATGTCTTGTTAAACCTAACTTTAAGCTCTCATAGCATGATAAATTATGAGGTTCCAACTCAAAATCAATTGACAATGAATAGATTGACTTTTCGATAATATATATATATATATATATATATATATATATATATATATATATTAGATTAGAAGATCACAACTTCCAAAGTGGGATATCAATAGCAATTCAACAATTTCACGTGCAATCAATATGATCATAAACTTGGAAGTTAGCAAAGAAAGCTGAATAAGAATGGTTTCTTGAGAAGGGGGTCACACAACTGGAATCTCTCATTGTGTTCTCATTAACCAGCGTATCTACAACTTTAATGGAAAAGGCGATTTTGACCCAGCCATGAATCCTAGCTTCGTTAGGGTTTTGAAGAGAAGGTGCAAGGCCACTGATTTCACAACCATGGTGGATATGGACCTAGGCAGCGGCAGGGAAGTTTGACTCTCACTACATTGACACTCAAGTCTCAACCAAAGGCACTTCTTTCAACAAAGATTTTGGCCGATTCTATGGTCAAACTTGGTTTCGTCCAAATTCTTACCGACAACGATGGTGGGATCAAGAAAGAAATGTGGTTTTGTTAACTAAGTTTCAGATGACCGAGTTTAAACTCTTTATGCTTAATATCTTGTTTCACTGAAGTTTCTTGTTGAGTTTTGGTGTTGTGTTCTTTTTTTTCTACGAATCATACTGTATTCTGTTGAGTACTTAAAACAAATCTTCATATTTCATCAACCTTATTCCTCTGGTCTATACACAGAAACCTTAAGTCCATTTTTTCCTCGCTGAATCTCAGATGCACCTTTAAACAGTTACCATCACTTTTACTTCTTTCCAATGAATAAAATTTGTTAGAATGCCGTTCGGAAGTTATGATCATTTTAGTCTAATATATATGATTTATGGGTCAATTTACTCACTACCAATTAGTTTTAAGTTGAAAAACTAATTAGTATCAAAGCCCAAAATTATAACCAACTAGCCATGCACGATGATTCGAGGTGTTAAGTAATATCACATATATTTCGAGTTATTGGTCAATCTACTAATTGTCAATTGATTTTGAGTTGAAAGTCCATAATTTATCAAAATTTGGTGGTATTAAACAAATTGGATCAGCAATATCTCTTGAAAATAACTAAGTTAGGTTGTTCCTTTTGTATATTTGTTTGAGCTACCAAAAAAAGTTAAGTAAATTGATGGGAACTAATTACATTTTGCTTTGGGGTAAAAACAGAGGAATTGATGATCATGGGTAATTAAGAGGAACTTCGAATGGATTTAGTTCAGAGAATTAGATAATTAGAACATTCGTGTATATGAGTTGAAACAAAGTCATTTGATTCTTAAAAGAAACATAACACTTCGAAACAACATACAAAGTAAAATGGAAAACTCTGTCTGAAAACAGACTTGAAGGAATGGAAAAAATCACAAAAGAAATAGCAAGTGGAAATTGCTGAATCAATCATCCCAAGTTACAACATTGTTTAGATCGAAGCTTACTTAACAAAAGCACATTTGCTCCTGATCTCACCCTTTTTGCCAGTAAGAATTTCGACGGCACCAAGTTTGACCATGGAATCAGCAAAATCTTTGTTGAAAGAAGATCCTTGTGTGGAGACTTGATTGTCAATGTAGCTTTTGGTCTCACGGTCATTGAGAAGAGTAGCGTCAGATGTGAAGAGGCCTCTCTTCTTGGCCACGACATTGAAGTAATGAGAGTCGAATTTCCTGGCACTGCCTGGGTCCATGTCTAGTATGGTTGTGAAATCAGTAGGTTTGCACCTTTTCTTCAGAGCCCTAACGTAGCTAGGGTCCATGGATGGGTCTGAATCTCCTTTTCCAGTGAAGTTGTAGAGACGTTGGTTGATGATAACACAATGAGAGATTCCAATTGTGTGACCTCCTGCTCAAGAAACCGTTTTTATTCAGCTTTATTTGCTAACTTCCAAGTTGATGATCAATCACTGATTGGACATGAAACACATACCTGAGAGAACGACTAGATCCTTAGCGTTAAGACCTTTGTCTGCAAAGTTCTTCTTCAGTACATTTACATCTGCAAAAGGCGATGGCAGATTAACCTCAGAGATGCGTGAGATGCGTCCATCTCTCCTCCCCAATGGAACTGGCCACCATGGTCCATTGATCTGTTAAAATGAAATAATCATAAAAGTTATAACATATCACTCTCTTAACTATTCAATTTTGGAATGACAAAAGATCCGAGAGAATGTTACCTTGACGACAGCATCTCTAGCGACCAAGGCAAGAACATCAGCGCAAGAGACAACACCTGGACACTTCTTCTCGAGTGCTGACTTGACAGCATCCACCACTTCAAAGCCTCTCAGGGACAGGTTGGGGACTGCATTTCTTTCAGCATCATTCTTTGGAGATTTCAGAAGAACGGAACCATCACATCCCTACATGAATAATTTATAACGATTAGTTAGGAACATAGCTTTTCTTGTGATAGATCACTTATTATTGTCTCTACTCCAAGTGAAAGCAAGCTTACTCTGACGAAACAATCATGGAAATGCATCCTTAGTAGTCCAGCCGCAAGAGTTGGTGTTTTGCCTACATATAGGTTTGTGACTTTACTAACAATGGCCTCTACATCAGGACACGAAGTCTTGTAGTAGTTGAGGTCAAGTCCCTTATTTGGATGGGCAACAGAAACTCCAAGAACACTAAGAAGAACCACAAGGACAATAAGGTTCTTGATCGCCATTACTCTCTCTCTCTCCTTCCTGCTTTGTTGAGTGTTTGCCACGAAAGACGAGAAAGAGCTTGAAGATGAAGATAAAAGAGACAGTCTCAAGCCTTTTATAGATGTGTCGAGACACTTTGAAAATGTCCATAACAATATGTCAAATCGGAATTACATAAACCTATTTGCAGTATTCTTCTCTTTCTTAATTAGGTTTGAAAAACAGAGGACATTGCAGGGACTCCACTATCTTTCTGATCTTTAATGGTAGTTGAATATAAAATTCTCAAATATAGAAATCGTTGACATCATGATACGAATAAGAAAGCTTTAAAAATTTCATATTCTCTTAAAAAAGTTCTTGACTCTAGACAACCTGTAGTTAGGGGAAATTGTTTTATATTAGTTTTCTGTTCTCAAACTTCAAATTTACAATAATCTGTTTTGTTGTGTGGAATCCACGTTTCTGCATTCATTACAGAAAACTATACAAGTTGCTACTTTTAGTAATTGTGTACCTAAATTACTATTAAGAATCACTGCCAATTGCTTGTGAACGAACTCGTCCACCAAAGCTTATGACCAAGCCGAACAGACCAGAAGTCTGTGAGTTTCTTATGTTTGGGGATGGTCCTATTTGTTCTCCAGACTTATACTTATAAAGATGTCTTTCTATTTTTCTGGGTCATTCAATAACATTAAAGTTTCAAATTTTTATTTTCTTAATTCCTAACATTATATATTGGGCCACAATTGACTGGCCCAATAACCAAATTCCTACCTAATGTAGGCGGGAGACTCGATCCTGATTGTGCAAATGAGCTGTTTTATGTGGATTTACCGTATGCCACTAGACTAAGAAGCATTTTGCACAAAGTTAGACTCCATCAGAAAATGTTTTTATCACAATAAGCAAAATAAAAAGATAATAGAAATAATGTGTAAGATGTTTTTTCTTTCTTTCAACAATTGGATCAATAAAATCTGATCTATATTCTAAAAATTTAAAATCTCTATAGTTGCCATAAATTTACATATAATCTACATCAGTGGAGAGATATCAGATCTCTTACGTCATAATTATTAGATTGATTATTTTAAAATTTTAATCACATTCGGCGGGTACGAACAATAGCTGATAAGCTCTCTGTAGAATGGAAAGTTTCTCCCATACTCTTCTCAATTTTTTGCGATTAAATTAAATCAGTTGGGAAATAAAAAGTAGGTATTTACGATTTTATCCTCCTTAATTTTTCTGAACTTGTGTCAAATCTGGTACCATACGATTTAATTTGGGAGGACAATGAGATTGAATTAGACCATACCAAACTGAAGCTCACTACAACCAAAATTGAATTAGACCAGACCAAATGTAAAAAACCCTAAATCTACAATCGATATTTACACTAATCTTTTCATCTTCTTTTCATTCCTCGGACCTCACATTGCGATTTTTCTGATGTCGTTGAACAAAAGAGTGGAATTTCATATTTCAAGTAGAAGTGATGGTTCGTACAAGAAATCTGACAAAAACGTTTGCCTCAAGAGGAGAGAAGGCATCATAAACTCATGAGACAACCAGAACAACCCGAAGCTCCGTTCTGGGAGAAAACTCGGCGGCAAATGTAGACGAGCTTCCATTCTGGTTACCTCGTTTAAATGTCTGTGAGGCTACTCATCCGACAAGAGGAGATGAAGAAAGCAAGGCGCCATTGGAAGAAGAACTCCACGTTGAGTCGGATTCAGTCAATCGTACTCCTCCGGCAAGAGAAGAGGAAGAAGAAGAGGCGACACCGAGAGAGGAACTCCACTCTCCTCCTCCAGCAAGCGATGATGGGGATGATGAGGCAGCACAAGTCCACTCTCCTCCTTCGGAAAAAGATGATAGGGAAAACGAGGCGGCACAAGTCCACTCTGGAACTCATAGTGTAAGCCATCATTTTGAACTTTATATCTTGTGTTTTATGAAGATTTTAGTGATTATAAGGATGGTACAAATAAATCTGAAAATCTTATAGTGAGAAGAAACATTTATCGATCTAAGTAGTTTTAGATTAGTGTGAAATTGATGATCATATAGTGAAGGTAGAAAGGAAATTTGAAATTTTGTTTAAAATTTGAAATATTTGAGAGCTTACAATCGTGAAGTCATAGTAATCGTGGTGAAACAAATTAATAATGGATTTTTGTATCATGGTTGACTTTCTGAATTTGTGATTGTAAATATAGAATGAGAATTTGGAAATTTTTGTAGTGATAATCGCTTGAGATTGAATAATTTTGTTAGTTTTGTTTAGATTGACCTTTATATAATCGGGTTAAATTGTTATGATTTCAAAGTGAATATTTGAGATTTGTTTTGTGTACAATCGGATTAAATTTATATGCTTGTGTAAATTGTAAACCAACTGGTATCTATCTCTAATTGTTATGAAGTGAATATCCAGTGAAATCACTCTGTAATTGTTATAAAATTTTCATATTAACATATTTGAGATTTCATTTGAGATTGTGTAGATATTGCTTGGCTTATAGATTAGTTTGGTTTCACATATTGATATGGAATATTTTTGGTTTGGTATTGTCATATGTTTGGCGTAACATCTTTTCTGTTTAGGACTCAGACGGCGGAGGAGGTCTTCAAGTGGTACAATCAAAATTGCCACTAGGTGTTATATTGCGCAAGCCGTGGAGAATATCGAGAAGATGCTCAACAACATTGAGAAGCATTGGTTCTACAACCATCCTCAATTTTCACATTTCTTCCACATGCCTAGGGATACAAACCACTGGTTGATGGGCATGTGGATGATGATGATGCGGATGGCCCGTATAGAGAAGTGGAAGGAAGTATGGTTCATTGTGAATGGAGTACCTATCCGCTATTCTATGAGGGAGCACGCTCTTTCTTATGGGCTTCACTGTCACGAATACCCTAATAATTATGAAACTATAGGTAACTACAAGTTTGTTGAGAAGCATTTCAAAAAAGGTAGAGTGACTCAAGAAGAGGTAGAGAAGAAATTCGTGACGATGATGACGTATTCAAAAGACCGGTTGCAGATGGTTGTTCTCTATTTCCTGACGGCTGTGCTCAAAGGGAATGCAAAATGAGGGACTCGAGCAACTATGGTTCATAAGTTTATATGGCGAGTTGTTATAGACCTTGACACTTGTGTCACATTCCCTTGAGGTAGATGGACATTCTTTGACAATCTAGGCAAAATAAAACGTATGATGCGTCTATTTAACGGTGCTGCAAAGGATGCTACTTTTCTGAGCTTTTTAATTCCCCTAGAGGTATTTCATACAATCTATAGCTTTGTTTAGTAAAAGGAAATGATGGAAAATGGCTAAATGTTTTTGTAATGGTGTTTTCGGTGTAGATTCTACCGTTTGAAGTCATTCCAGAATTAAAGAATGGGTTCCGTGAGGAGGTTGTGGTGGCACACAATGGCTGCCCAAGAATGTGCAAGTCCAAGTTCATACTCAGTTCCATGAGGAGATTTTGCATTTATGAGATCAATGCCGCACTTGGGGAAACAAAGGTGAGTTATTCCTTACTATTCCTATTTCACTTGGATAATCTTTATGTGTGAAATGAACTTATATGTGATGGATTTTATTACTGACAGACTATTCAAAGTATTCTAGACGTAACTAGAGATGAGGCAAATTTTATTGTCGATATCCCAGAAGAAGACGATGTCATCAACCATATGGTTGATGGTTGGACGAGGCGATTGGTGGAAGAAAGAAAGAAAATAATGTTCGAAGATATGTTCGAGCAGGAAAAACGGGCCAAGGAAAAGGAAGTCGTTGAGGCAGCTGCTCAAATGGAAAATGATATGCATGTGTCTATATATATTCAAGAATTAAGGGTAATGATGGAAAATGACTTCAAAAGATTGAGTGAGATGCTAGAAGTGATAAACAATCGAATGAGTCCACTAGAAAAGTGTGTTAAAGATGCATAAGTGGCAGTTGAGGTTGAAGAAGATGAAGACAACAGTGAAGAAGTAGAAGTTGTTGCTAAGGCTAACCAAAAGAAAAGGAAAAAGAGATGAAGAAGACGGTGAAGAAGAGGGTGAAGAAGTAGAAGTTGCTGCTCAGTAATTAGGCTATTAATGGTTCAATTTTTAGGACTTTATATTTTCCTATTTGATCCCCATCCCCATCTTTTGGTATATTATTGACATACATTAAGAAGGTAAAGATATATATTGAGAAGTGGGGAAACAAACATACATTAAGACTTGCATTAAGAAGAAAACCCAATTCAGACATAAAGGTAGACTTTAACAATACCATCGAAACCTTCTTAAGACATCCTTTTAATCGCTTGGGTTAATGTAACATTGTTCCTTGCAATCACATCTTTGAGGTCTGCTATCTTTTTGGTTAGATTTTCAATGGTCATTTGCAAATTAAAAATATGAGTCGAATGTTTAGATGACAAGGATTGTAAAGCGAGGACCTCATCCTCCATAGCAATGTCCCAAGGTTGGTGACTGTGCATTCCGTCATCCTACGAGTATAGAAATGTGAACATGTAAAAGAAAGGCTATTTCACCGAATATCCACCTAATGGATTTGAAGTTTTACCTCATACACTTTACATTTAAAGTATGTTTGAGCGGAGGCGTGTGTGGTCTTTCTTACTATTTTCCCACTGCATAGACATTTCTTAGGGATCCCGTGAATGCTTTCCATAATTCGTTCAATATGTTTCTTGGTGGCAATTTTCTCCTCATCACTACTCATGGTCACCTTAATGCAAAAAAAAAGCAACTTAGTTAGAAAACAGAGTCTGATAGAAGATAGGGAAAAATGCACAGGAAATGGAGATTTTAAGAAAATGTAAGATTTGAAAATCGTAGAGAAAATGGAGATCTAAAGAAGCTATCAGATTTGTATAACTCAAAGAAAATGGAAAGACAAAGAAAATGGAGAATACAAAACCTCTGCGGAATGTGTAGATGATAGAAAATAGCCGTTTTTGATAAGTATTTATCAAAGGGTCAAAGTAGAATATCTTAATTATTTTGGAAATTTGAAGACAATTGCAAAAATTTGTGGAGGCAAAATTGAAATTTTCCAACCAAAATTGAAATTCATTATTTTTTTCGTGGTGTTTTCCAATACCTTTTTATGTAGTTATACCTTGGTTTTTTAGTTTTGCCTACATACAAACTGTTATACTTTGCCTAAAAATTACTAATCATAAGTTTAACCCACAAAAAATTAATGTGAACTAGTTGAACCATATAATTTACGTAATGTACCATTGTACATGATTTCGAACAATAATTGTGTATACTTGTACATCTATATTATTTTGGACCTAGACTATGATCATATTGACCAAAGACATCATACGTTGTGAATGTCTTTTATGAACAAAAGTAAACATGGATCCTATTTTCTTTACACAATGTTAATGTCAAGTAGAACTTACTAATCCTTAGCTAATTTATGTAAAATAGCATTGTTTGTTAGATATAAGTCATGATTTAAATATATAACAATGGTGATTACATACTACATCGATTTTGAAATTGTATTAGTTTACAATTGAACCCATTTGGAACAAATTGAATGATAAAACTTAACCGAAATTGTATTACTTTACAAATTGAATGAAACCAAAATAAAAATTCAAGTTAACCGAATGGAACTTGCAATTATATTAAACAAATATGTCAAAACGATCCCGATTGAACCGTAACATAGAAGTTTCACTACAAATTGAAACTGTTTTTTTCCACAACGCCATTCAATTTTTCTACACTAGTTTGACAAAAACAAAAAATACAATACAACATAATATTGGAAGCATCATCGATTTCTTTAAATCATTTTTCGCTTGCAAATGCAAATTCTCCATTTTTTTCACCATCTCTTCTTCAATGGTATTTTGCACCTTCTCAAGCATTATTTCTTCGTGTTGCTGCTTGTGTAAAATTATCTCTTTAACATCTTTCTCAATTATAGCAATCAAGCTTCACAAGCTCTCAACCTCCTCCATCAAAGCTTCATCTTCTCATTTGAAACAGTGATCACTAGGAAGCTAAATACATATCACACAATAAAAATCATAGATTGGAGAAGAAAAAATGAAAACCAATCCCGAGTACTTATCTTATACGCAGCCGCATATGAACACCGATAGAATCTTCAGTTGGGGTTCCTCTCAAATCTCGACCTAACTCTCAGAATTTGGGGATTTTGGAACAACGAAGAAAGAAGATGAAAAAGGAGGTTGTACTTACTTAGATGGGCCGTTAGATGATTAAATTAGGCCCAATATTTCACACTCAGCATTACACAATTTAAATTAATACGTCAAGACATATTAAAACAATGAAAGTCTTATACATACGTCAAGAGATATTACAACACTGATAGAAACAAAAACATACAAGACTGTACGAGACTTCATTCGCCAAACTTTAATAGTCTACTTAGGGTTGCTCATATTAAAACACTCCTCCAAATTAAGACATGGTACATACATATTATTTTTCTTACGATGTCTTTCACCGACATATGGAAATCAATTTTCTTGAGGTCGGCCTTTCTTTTTGTCATATTCCGGAGGCAACACACACATTGAGACAACATTTTTCGGGATCCCATGTCATTTAGACATATCTGAGACCGGATATAACGTCCGCCTATATGCCAAACTCCAAGTACCATGTAGATAATAATCTAAGCATAACTCGTGTATTTATACATCCTCCGACTTGTAAAGACTACTCTTGTACATGAGAAGAGCGGCAATCGCATGGACGCAAGGGTACTTGTCCATGTCGAAACGTTTGCAATCACAAGTTTTTTTCTTTAAATTCACAACAAATTTTCTTTCATCTCGTCCTGCGACATCGTATTCACGCTCGAACAAATTGAGTTCATGAACGTTCAAGTGTGTTGCCTCAACATATCTGCTATGTAATTCATTCTCCACAAAAGGAACCAATTTCCTTGACCTCATTTCATCAATGGTGTTGCGATGTTTGTTAAGCCAATCTCCGATTTTGTTAATAATCGTATCCATCAAGAGTAGTAAAGAATACTTCCTCGCCTCCCTGAAAACATTATTCAATAATTCTGCACTATTCGTCGTTGCTATGTTGTATCTTATTCTGGGAAAGTAACAACGAGCCCATTTTTCTAAGTAAACACTCTTGTCCAAATATTCTGCCACTTTAGGATACTTACTTATGAACTCCACATACTCCGGCTCGAACTCAGCCTTGGTATAAATTTGAGCCAACTCCCTGAATTTCTTTGCAACAATATCTTTCTGGACATTCGCAGCATGTGTTCACACGTTTTGGGATAAGTGAAAGATACAATATCAATGCCATGCACTTGGGTAAACTTCACGAACTACCTTGACAAGGCTCTGATTTCTGTCACTAAGAAAAACTAATTCCTTATCATCATGTATAACTGTTTTAAGCATAGTGAAAAACCACTTCCAGCTTGCGTCTTTCTCACTGTCAACAATACCAAAAGCTATTGGATAGTGATGATGATTCAGATCCTATGTTGTGGCAATAATAAGAACACCACCATCCACAGTCAAAATTTTCCTCATGTGCTCAAACCCCTCGATACAAGCTCCTAATGCGACAAATAAATACATGAATCGATTCTGCTCATCTAAATGCAATCTTGTTATAGTGCCAATATTTTTTTTCCTCAACATATACAAATATGAAGGCAACATCTTGTAACTATCTTCTGGACAACCACGCACATCATTAGCAGCTTTTTCCCCTCTCAAAGCAGTACTGTAATGAATCTTTACTCCCACCTTTCCTTGCACAAAATTAATAAGAGACTTAGCAGGAGGTTTATCCAACTGACTAGGGTAATCCTCTCTCAAAAGAGTTGTAACCATATATGAAGATCCTCTCCTTTTACCTTTCGATGAATTAGCTGTTATCCGAGAGCAAGAATGCATGTTCTGGTATACTTTAACCATCCAACAACTGTTACTTCCTTTTGGCCGTGACACTCGTAAATACAACTTACAATCTTGTTGACGACATCTTACCACGTATCTCCAAGTATCTGAGTTTAGCACACATCATACTCAAAACATTTGTTAAGCGAGGCTCTAAACACTACATCTTTCACTTGTTCTTTACACACAAATTCTTGGCCTAATGCAAACTGTGTGCCATCTTCCCCTTTCTCTGCAAATTCGGTTACCTCTTGTCTATTACAAGGAATTTCAATATTATCATTCAGATCATAACCATCACTTTCATGCAATGTGAATCCCTCACTACCAATATTCACATAATCTCCAACATCATCATTCTCATGATCTCTTCCTTCCTCATGGATAACAATCTCATTGTCCTCTGTAGGAATCACCACCTCACTATCATAATTCATTCCAACCGAACTTCTTGGCACTACTCTTGAATCTTCCTCCACAACACTATTATCCACTTCCACATGCAAAAAAAAAAACTTCTTAAGTTACCCACATTCATACTAGATAGATAAGTCTCAACATCGTCATCATCATAAATATATGATTGTTTTTTTTTTGCTTCGACTACTAATGGAAAGTAAGTTAATTTAATCTTTGTGTCCATATCCATACCAAGCTTCTTTCGTATCCTTCCTTCTAGTACCAAATAAGTGATATCATCAATACTTGATGTTTTAAATGTTGTTCCATAGTTAATAGCATCCTTTGCATTCCAGCGATACCCTTCTTCCGTTTCAACGTAACACCCTCCAAAGTCAAAATGAATACTTGTTGATATCATTGAATCTGCAAAGCTCAAGTTGATATCAGCGATACTTGATGTTTTAAATTGTTTAGTTAGTAATACATAAAGACAAAAATACGATAGTGATAACAAAATTATACGACAATGAAAAAGTTCAGATTTTTGGCCACAATCAAAGTAACTCGTTACATTCAGGTTACAAAAATACAAAACAAATTTGATTGGTTAGGATCAAACGAAATATATACATAACTAGCGAGCTCAATGTCTTGACAAAGTGTAACAAGAATAAATAACATTAACTTTTCCACCTCAATGTCTTGTTTCCGTTTTGTTTTAGGGTTTTGACTTCCTTCTCAAGCTTCAACAAAAGAATGAGCTTTAAACTCAAGAAAAGCCTCAAGATCTTCGGGAAGCTCTACTTCAATGTCCTCTTCAACCTCAACGTCGTGAATCTCTAAGAAACGAGTAAACATATTGGATTTCGAATTCGTTGCCGTGAGTTTAAGAGAGCCAAGCTACGAGAAAGATGACCGGTTAATGAGATCTAATTTGGTTGGTTGGTTCATGAATTGAGTTGTACCATTTCGGTTGGTTTCATTAATTGAAACCGGCGGATCAATTTTACAATTTCTTTTGATTCAAAACAGAACTAGCGTGAACCGGGATGTCCAAAGTTATTAAAGAGAATAAAGAAAGTAGTTTAGAATAAAGGAGAGTAGCTTAGCAAAAGTGATTTCAATAAGATCCTCCGAAAATTTCGTCCGGTACAATAGCTTTTGAAAAAGTGAAAAGTTTAAATTTTAGTATCCTTCGACTGATAGAATATATTTCTAAGATAAAACAGTAAAGAAAATTATAAAGAAAAAGGTATTATATTAAATATTTTCTAATATCCTAGTACTATCCATGACAAATATCTACGAAAATTATAAATCATTGCTGTTTCTTTCTGCAAAAGATTCACATGTAACTGTTAATTAGAAGATGCCAACATTTGACCAACTTCAAGAAATAAATTGGCTTATGGTAAGCTGACGAAACAGCACTCCTTGAGCAGTTGACACTTTTATCTATTTTAATCCATCGTCGGTTTATTTATAATTCAATTCTATAGAGCAGTTGTGTGGAATTTATTCTTAATACAAATGTTTTAAATATCAGTTCGCATGTTACAAACAAAGATTTAGCCTCAAGAGCCAAATATAAGAAACAACAATATAGGACGAAAAAAACAAATTTATTGTAAAGTTGAACATACACATACACGTGTGCCTTCGTATCAAATTTTAATCATGATTATTAGCAAAAGTATTTTTAAGATAAAACATTTGTAAATCATTTAAGTTTAATCATGTAAATAATTTCAGATGATAACAAGATAGACAATTTTTGTATAAACTACTATGACAGTTTTATTGGACTATTTAAAAAAAATTATGTGAGGTTTTTTTTTTTAAACGAAACAGTCTTAAATTTTAAACAATATTATAAAAAATAAAGATGATACTCTAAAGTTGAGTTTGGGTACAATAAACATTAGAAATAGCATTCAACTAATTAACTAAAAAGAATTGCATTATACTATCAAATTCTTTTTATTTTGAAAATATTGTTGATTTAAATGAACTTGATAAAATAAATATGTACATTTCTTAGGATATACAATCGGTATCTCTACCAAATCCCCTAATCATATACTTCAATATCTGTAGCAATTATGCAAATATAAAATTATTAATAATCTTGGATTACATTCTTGCCCATTAGTAAACTTTTAGTATTTGGTTCTTGTAGTTTGTACTATTAGGGATTAGGTTTATGACAGTAATTTTGGATTAAGAAAGAACAGTGATATCACGAAACGAGTTGTTCTTATTGATTAATTAATTAATTAATATATATCTAAAGACAATTGTTCAACTAATATATTAATTAGGTGTTTATTCATGGTTATATGTACCTTGTAATATTGTATCTCAATTGTATAGAGAAAAACAGTTCTGAAATTTATAATTAAATGTAACATATTGTCGATATAATAATTTTTAAATGTAATTTATATTAATTATATTTAGCTAGATATTATTATATTACTATGTATTAACGTACAAATTTTTATTTGGTTAAATGGTCAAATGTTTAATTCCATGAATTTTTTGTCATACCTTGATTTTAAAAAAAATTATGTAATATTTGGAGTTTACAATATTCGAATTTGACCAAATAATTGATAAAATAGTATTATAACTTAGGACTTTTGTAAGTGGCATTTACCTTACTGGTATGTGGTAAGTTCACAAGAGACAAGCACACTTGCTTGCACATCCTGAGATTGAGTCCCCCCGTTTGCATTTGCAAGAACTTGACTAATGGACCGGTCATTTGTGGCATAATGTTGACAAAAAAAAAAAACTTAAAACTTAGCTAGATTTGATTATATGGTTGAATGTAACATTTGCTGTATTTTTTTCAAGTTTAATTTCAGAAAATCATATTTATCTCACATGATATTATTGGTTCGGGGAGATTTAACTATGGATTATACGATCCAATAGTTGAAAAAAGAAATTATGTTAGCTAACTATTTTCTTTTGTTGATTGTGACTTTCTATGCAACTAACATGCTATTGCTTGAGTCATGGACCAAACTTTCACCCTCTTTTAACAAATCTAAAACTAATGATTATATCACATTTGACAAAAATAATACTTATTTTATCACTCTACGTAGATATTGTTAGTTAGAGAATTTGACATTTGCGATTTAATAATTTTCTTATTAGATTTTTAAATAAAACAACAAGGAAATTAGAATTTGTTATTTTCACGTTTTATTTAATTAATGATTAATGGAAGTAATTAATGAAGTTAAAATGGGTTTAGATGGCCAAGCAAGTCAATTAACGGCAAATTAAAATGGTTCAATCAACAAAAGTTCATGATTTTTTTTACAAGTCAACAAAAGTTTAAGATCAAAAATATATGACTCAAAAATTAGAGTTTTTTTTTATAACTATTTTTGAAAATTCAGGGATTTTTTTTGACATTTTTCCGAATTGTTTACTAAGTTTTATACTTTTTTATTTATTTAATGACTCCTATTTTTTTTACATAATATCATCCTTAAACTAATAACGTGCCATAAAAACATACCACATTTATATAAATAAATTAAAATATTTTTGTCTTGCTCAATTTTAAGTAACTTAGAAAACAAATGACACGCAAATAACATTTAGTCTAGTGGCAGGTGGTAAGTCCACTTAAGACAACGCATTTGCATAACCTGAGATCGAGTCTTCATGCCTACATTATGTAGACATTTGGCTATTGGGCCGGCCAGTTGTGGCCCAACATAATTTGCCGGTGACAAAAAAAAAAAAAAAAAACAAATGACACTGGTTACCTTCTTTGGTAAAGACAATTC
>JAKUCM010002556.1:0-60961 GCA_023374145.1 Lepidium sativum | reverse complement strand
AACATAACGACAAGGCAAAAGGCTTTATAACAGATGAAAAATTAACTTAGTAAAAGTAGAAACAAGATAAGAAGATAAGAGAAAAAGATCTATATAGTGAATCGAAAATAACTTGATTACCAAGCAACAAGCGTCACCCTTCTTCAAATCAATCACGTGCAATTCCTATATAAAATACCCCGGGTTTGAAGAACCTTGTCCTCAAGGTGTAAATGAAGGAAACTGCTTCTCCAAATTAGAATAAAATTTCCCATGTAGCGTTAGCTTCATCCAAATGGGTCCACTTAACCAATACCATTGTAACTGCTTGACCTTGATGTTGTACCATCTTCCTTTTCAAAATTGTGTCAGCTTCTTTAATTAGAACATTAGAGACCGAACTTTGTAATATAGACGGAATAAGAATATTAACAAAAAGGACTTCTAGTTGGGAAACATGAAAGACAGGATAACTCTTTGAAATGGTTGGAAGATCCAATTTGTATGCAACCGATCAACTCTTATCGATAATACGGTAAGGACCATAATATTTCGGACTCAGCTTTTGATTTGCACGAGTAACAACAGAGTTTTGGCGATAAGGTTGTAAGTTAACATAGACATAATCTCCAATGTCAAAATCCTTCTCCGACCTATGCACATCGTCGTTTTATTTCATGCGATGTTGTGCCCGCAAGAGATGAAACTTCAATCTAGAAACATGTGCATATCTAATATAAAAAACAGAGTCGAATCATATACTACACGAAAACGAGAGTTAATAGAGAAAAAAGTACGATTTATAGATAGATCAACAAAGCAAAGCACGCAAGGAGCAAATGTTCGAAAAACTCACAAGCAACAATATGAAGCTTACGAGCACGACTTAAGAGATATAACAATATGTCTGAATAAATTTTTGGTAAAGAACATAACGACAAGGCAAAAGGCTTTATAACAGATGAAAAATTAACTTAGTAAAAGTAGAAACAAGATAAGAAGATAAGAGAAAAAGATCTATATAGTGAATCGAAAATAACTTGATTACAACAAGCGTCACCCTTCTTCAAATCAATCACGTGCAATTCCTATATAAAATACCCCGGGTTTGAAGAACCTTGTCCTCAAGGTGTAAATGAAGGAAACTGCTTCTCCAAATTAGAATAAAATTTCCCATGTAGCGTTAGCTTCATCCAAATGGGTCCACTTAACCAATACCATTGTAACTGCTTGACCTTGATGTTGTACCATCTTCCTTTTCAAAATTGTGTCAGATTCTTTAATTAGAACATTAGAGACCGAACTTTGTAATATAGACGGAATAAGAATATTAACAAAAAGGACTTCTAGTTGGGAAACATGAAAGACAGGATAACTCTTTGAAATGGTTGGAAGATCCAATTTGTATGCAACCGATCAACTCTTATCGATAATACGGTAAGGACCATAATATTTCGGAATCAGCTTTTGATTTGCACGAGTAACAACAGAGTTTTGGCGATAAGGTTGTAAGTTAACATAGACATAATCTCCAATGTCAAAATCCTTCTCCGACCTATGCACATCGTCGTTTTATTTCATGCGATGTTGTGCCCGCAAGAGATGAAACTTCAATCTACAAACATGTGCATATCTAATATAAAAAACAGAGTCGAATCATATACTACACGAAAACGAGAGTTAATAGAGAAAAAAAGTACGATTTATAGATAGATCAACAAAGCAAAGCACGCAAGGAGCAAATGTTCGAAAAACTCACAAGCAACAATATGAAGCTTACGAGCACGACTTAAGAGATATAACAATATGTCTGGATAATTTTTTGGTAAAGAACATAACGACAAGGCAAAAGGCTTTATAACAGATGAAAAATTAACTTAGTAAAAGTAGAAACAAGATAAGAAGATAAGAGAAAAAGATCTATATAGTGAATCGAAAATAACTTGATTACCAAGCAACAAGCGTCACCCTTCTTCAAATCAATCACGTGCAATTCCTATATAAAATACCCCGGGTTTGAAGAACCTTGTCCTCAAGGTGTAAATGAAGGAAACTGCTTCTCCAAATTAGAATAAAATTTCCCATGTAGCGTTAGCTTCATCCAAATGGGTCCACTTAACCAATACCATTGTAACTGCTTGACCTTGATGTTGTACCATCTTCCTTTTCAAAATTGTGTCAGATTCTTTAATTAGAACATTAGAGACCGAACTTTGTAATATAGATGGAATAAGAATATTAACAAAAAGGACTTCTAGTTGGGAAACATGAAAGACAGGATAACTCTTTGAAGTTGTTGGAAGATCCAATTTGTATGCAACCGATCAACTCTTATCGATAATACGGTAAGGACCATAATATTTCGGACTCAGCTTTTGATTTGCACGAGTAACAACAGAGTTTTTGCGATAAGGTTGTAAGTTAACATAGACATAATCTCCAATGTCAAAATCCTTCTCCGACCTATGCACATCGTCGTTTTATTTCATGCGATGTTGTGCCCGCAAGAGATGAAACTTTAATCTAGAAACATGTGCATATCTAATATAAAAAAACAGAGTCGAATCATATACTACACGAAAACGAGACTTAATAGAGAAGAAAGTACGATTTATAGATAGATCAACGAAGCAAAGCACGCAAGGAGCAAATGTTCGAAAAACTCACAAGCAACAATATGAAGCTTACGAGCACGAGACTTAAGAGATATAACAATATGGCTGAATAAGTTTTTCGTAAAGAATATAACGACAAGGCAAAAGCCTTTATCACAGATGAAAAATTAAACTAGTAAAAGTAGAAACAGAGTAAGAAGATAAGAGAAAAAGATCTATATAGTGAATCGAAAATAACTTGATTACCAAGCAAAAAGCGTCACCCTTCTTCAAATCAATCACGTGCAATTCCTATATAAAATACCCCGGGTTTGAAGAATCTTGTCCTCAAGGTGTAAATGAAGGAAACTGCTTCTCCAAATTAGAATAAAATTTCCCATGTAGCGTTAGCTTCATCCAAATGGGTCCACTTAACCAATACCATTGTAACTGCTTGACCTTGATGTTGTACCATCTTCCTTTTCAAAATTGTGTCAGATTCTTTAATTAGAACATTAGAGACCGAACTTTGTAATATAGACGGAATAAGAATATTAACAAAAAGGACTTCTAGTTGGGAAACATGAATGACAGGATAACTCTTTCAAATGGTTGGAAGATCCAATTTGTATGCAACCGATCAACTCTTATCGATAATACGGTAAGGACCATAATATTTCGGAATCAGCTTTTGATTTGCACGAGTAACAACAGAGTTTTGGCGATAAGGTTGTAAGTTAACATAGACATAATCTCCAATGTCAAAATCCTTCTCCGACCTATGCACATCGTCGTTTTATTTCATGCGATGTTGTGCCCGCAAGAGATGAAACTTTAATCTAGAAACATGTGCATATCTAATATAAAAAACAGAGTCGAATCATATACTACACGAAAACGAGACTTAATAGAGAAAAAAGTACGATTTATAGATAGATCAACAAAGCAAAGCACGCAAGGAGCAAATGTTCGAAAAACTCACAAGCAACAATATGAAGCTTACGAGCACGACTTAAGAGATATAACAATATGTCTGAATAATTTTTTGGTAAAGAACATAACGACAAGGCAAAAGCCTTTATCACAGATGAAAAATTAACTTAGTAAAAGTAGAAACAAAGTAAGAAGATAAGAGAAAAAGATCTATATAGTGAATCGAAAATAACTTGATTACCAAGCAAAAAGCGTCACCCTTCTTCAAATCAATCACGTGCAATTCCTATATAAAATACCCCGGGTTTGAAGAACCTTGTCCTCAAGGTGTAAATGAAGGAAACTGCTTCTCCAAATTAGAATAAAATTTCCCATGTAGCGTTAGCTTCATCCAAATGGGTCCACTTAACCAATACCATTGTAACTGCTTGACCTTGATGTTGTACCATCTTCCTTTTCAAAATTGTGTCAGATTCTTTAATTAGAACATTAGAGACCGAACTTTGTAATATAGACGGAATAAGAATATTAACAAAAAGGACTTCTAGTTGGGAAACATGAAAGACAGGATAACTCTTTGAAATGGTTGGAAGATCCAATTTGTATGCAACCGATCAACTCTTATCGATAATACGGTAAGGACCATAATATTTCGGACTCAGCTTTTGATTTGCACGAGTAACAACAGAGTTTTGGCGATAAGGTTGTAAGTTAACATAGACATAATCTCCAATGTCAAAATCCTTCTCCGACCTATGCACATCGTCGTTTTATTTCATGCGATGTTGTGCCCGCAAGAGATGAAACTTCAATCTAGAAACATGTGCATATCTAATATAAAAAACAGAGTCGAATCATATACTACACGAAAACGAGAGTTAATAGAGAAAAAAGTACGATTTATAGATAGATCAACAAAGCAAAGCACGCAAGGAGCAAATGTTCGAAAAACTCACAAGCAACAATATGAAGCTTACGAGCACGACGTAAGAGATATAACAATATGTCTGAATAATTTTTTGGTAAAGAACATAACGACAAGGCAAAAGGCTTTATAACAGATGAAAAATTAACTTAGTAAAAGTAGAAACAAGATAAGAAGATAAGAGAAAAAGATCTATATAGTGAATCGAAAATAACTTGATTACCAAGCAACAAGCGTCACCCTTCTTCAAATCAATCACGTGCAATTCCTATATAAAATACCCCGGGTTTGAAGAACCTTGTCCTCAAGGTGTAAATGAAGGAAACTGCTTCTCCAAATTAGAATAAAATTTCCCATGTAGCGTTAGCTTCATCCAAATGGGTCCACTTAACCAATACCATTGTAACTGCTTGACCTTGATGTTGTACCATCTTCCTTTTCAAAATTGTGTCAGCTTCTTTAATTAGAACATTAGAGACCGAACTTTGTAATATAGACGGAATAAGAATATTAACAAAAAGGACTTCTAGTTGGGAAACATGAAAGACAGGATAACTCTTTGAAATGGTTGGAAGATCCAATTTGTATGCAACCGATCAACTCTTATCGATAATACGGTAAGGACCATAATATTTCGGACTCAGCTTTTGATTTGCACGAGTAACAACAGAGTTTTGGCGATAAGGTTGTAAGTTAACATAGACATAATCTCCAATGTCAAAATCCTTCTCCGACCTATGCACATCGTCGTTTTATTTCATGCGATGTTGTGCCCGCAAGAGATGAAACTTCAATCTAGAAACATGTGCATATCTAATATAAAAAACAGAGTCGAATCATATACTACACGAAAACGAGAGTTAATAGAGAAAAAAGTACGATTTATAGATAGATCAACAAAGCAAAGCACGCAAGGAGCAAATGTTCGAAAAACTCACAAGCAACAATATGAAGCTTACGAGCACGACTTAAGAGATATAACAATATGTCTGAATAAATTTTTGGTAAAGAACATAACGACAAGGCAAAAGGCTTTATAACAGATGAAAAATTAACTTAGTAAAAGTAGAAACAAGATAAGAAGATAAGAGAAAAAGATCTATATAGTGAATCGAAAATAACTTGATTACCAAGCAACAAGCGTCACCCTTCTTCAAATCAATCACGTGCAATTCCTATATAAAATACCCCGGGTTTGAAGAACCTTGTCCTCAAGGTGTAAATGAAGGAAACTGCTTCTCCAAATTAGAATAAAATTTCCCATGTAGCGTTAGCTTCATCCAAATGGGTCCACTTAACCAATACCATTGTAACTGCTTGACCTTGATGTTGTACCATCTTCCTTTTCAAAATTGTGTCAGATTCTTTAATTAGAACATTAGAGACCGAACTTTGTAATATAGACGGAATAAGAATATTAACAAAAAGGACTTCTAGTTGGGAAACATGAAAGACAGGATAACTCTTTGAAATGGTTGGAAGATCCAATTTGTATGCAACCGATCAACTCTTATCGATAATACGGTAAGGACCATAATATTTCGGAATCAGCTTTTGATTTGCACGAGTAACAACAGAGTTTTGGCGATAAGGTTGTAAGTTAACATAGACATAATCTCCAATGTCAAAATCCTTCTCCGACCTATGCACATCGTCGTTTTATTTCATGCGATGTTGTGCCCGCAAGAGATGAAACTTCAATCTAGAAACATGTGCATATCTAATATAAAAAACAGAGTCGAATCATATACTACACGAAAACGAGAGTTAATAGAGAAAAAAGTACGATTTATAGATAGATCAACAAAGCAAAGCACGCAAGGAGCAAATGTTCGAAAAACTCACAAGCAACAATATGAAGCTTACGAGCACGACTTAAGAGATATAACAATATGTCTGGATAATTTTTTGGTAAAGAACATAACGACAAGGCAAAAGGCTTTATAACAGATGAAAAATTAACTTAGTAAAAGTAGAAACAAGATAAGAAGATAAGAGAAAAAGATCTATATAGTGAATCGAAAATAACTTGATTACCAAGCAACAAGCGTCACCCTTCTTCAAATCAATCACGTGCAATTCCTATATAAAATACCCCGGGTTTGAAGAACCTTGTCCTCAAGGTGTAAATGAAGGAAACTGCTTCTCCAAATTAGAATAAAATTTCCCATGTAGCGTTAGCTTCATCCAAATGGGTCCACTTAACCAATACCATTGTAACTGCTTGACCTTGATGTTGTACCATCTTCCTTTTCAAAATTGTGTCAGATTCTTTAATTAGAACATTAGAGACCGAACTTTGTAATATAGACGGAATAAGAATATTAACAAAAAGGACTTCTAGTTGGGAAACATGAAAGACAGGATAACTCTTTGAAGTTGTTGGAAGATCCAATTTGTATGCAACCGATCAACTCTTATCGATAATACGGTAAGGACCATAATATTTCGGAATCAGCTTTTGATTTGCACGAGTAACAACAGAGTTTTGGCGATAAGGTTGTAAGTTAACATAGACATAATCTCCAATGTCAAAATCCTTCTCTGACCTATGCACATCGTCGTTTTATTTCATGCGATGTTGTGCCCGCAAGAGATGAAACTTTAATCTAGAAACATGTGCATATCTAATATAAAAAAACAGAGTCGAATCATATACTACACGAAAACGAGACTTAATAGAGAAGAAAGTACGATTTATAGATAGATCAACGAAGCAAAGCACGCAAGGAGCAAATGTTCGAAAAACTCACAAGCAACAATATGAAGCTTACGAGCACGACTTAAGAGATTAAGAGATATAACAATATGTCTGAATAAGTTTTTGGTAAAGAACATAACGACAAGGCAAAATCCTTTATAACAGATGAAAAATTAACCTATTAAAAGTAGAAACAAGATAAGAAGATAAGAGAAAAATATCTATATAGTGAATCGAAAATAACTTGATTACCAAGCAACAAGCGTCACCCTTCTTCTAATCAATTACGTGCAATTCCTATATAAAATACCCCGGGTTTGAAGAACCTTGTCCTCAAGGTGTAAATGAAGGAAACTGCTTCTCCAAATTAGAATAAAATTTCCCATTTAGCGTTAGCTTCATCCAAATGGGTCCACTTAACCAATACCATTGTAACTGCTTGACCTTAATGTTGTACCATCTTCCTTTTCAAAATTGTGTCAGATTCTTTAATTAGAACATTAGAGACCGAACTTTGTAATATAGACGGAATAATAATATTAACAAAAAGGACTTCTAGTTGGGAAACATGAAAGACATGATAACTCTTTGAAATGGTTGGAAGATTCAATTTGTATGCAACCGATCAACTCTTATCGATAATACGGTAAGGACCATAATATTTCGGAATCAGCTTTTGATTTGCACGAGTAACAACAGAGTTTTGGCGATAAGGTTCTAAGTTAACATAGACATAATCTCCAATGTCAAAATCCTTCTCCGACCTATGCACATCGTCGTTTTATTTCATGCGATGTTGTGCCCGCAAGAGATGAAACTTTAATCTAGAAACATGTGCATATCTAATATAAAAAAACAGAGTCTAATCATATACTACACGAAAACGAGACTTAATAGAGAAGAAAGTACGATTTATAGATAGATCAACGAAGCAAAGCACGCAAGGAGCAAATGTTCGAAAAACTCACAAGCAACAATAAGAAGCTTACGAGCACGACTTAAGAGATATAATAATATGTCTGAATAAGGTTTTGGTAAAGAATATAACGACAAGGCAAAAGCCTTTATAACAGATGAAAAATTAACCTAGTAAAAGTAGAAACAAAGTAAGAAGATAAGAGAAAAAGATCTATATAGTGAATCGAAAATAACTTGATTACCAAGCAACAAGCATCATCCTTCTTCAAATCAATCACATGCAATTCATATATAAAATACCCCGGGTTTGAAGAACCTTGTCCTCAAGGTGTAAATGAAGGAAACTGCTTCTCCAAATTAGAATAAAATTTCCCATGTAGCGTTAGCTTCATCCAAATGGGTCCACTTAACCAATACCATTGTAACTGCTTGACCTTGATGTTGTACCATCTTCCTTTTCAAAATTGTGTCAGATTCTTTAATTAGAACATTAGAGACCGAACTTTGTAATATAGACGGAATAATAATATTAACAAAAAGGACTTCTAGTTGGGAAACATGAAAGACATGATAACTCTTTGAAATGGTTGGAAGATCCAATTTGTATGCAACCGATCAACTCTTATCGATAATACGGTAAGGACCATAATATTTCGGACTCAGCTTTTGATTTGCACGAGTAACAACAGAGTTTTGGCGATAAGGTTGTAAGTTAACATAGACATAATCTCCAATGTCAAAGTCCTTCTCTGACCTATGCACATCGTCGTTTTATTTCATGCGATGTTGTGCCCGCAAGAGATGAAACTTCAATCTAGAAACATGTGCATATCTAATATAAAAAACAGAGTCCAATCATATACTACACGAAAACGAGACTTAATAGAGAAGAAAGTACGATTTATAGATAGATCAACGAAGCAAAGCACGCAAGGAGCAAATGTTCGAAAAACTCACAAGCAACAATATGAAGCTTACAAGCACGACTTAAGAGATATAACAATATGTCTGAATAAGTTTTTGGTAAAGAACATAACGACAAGGCAAAAGGCTTTATAACAGATGAAAAATTAACCTATTAAAAGTAGAAACAAGATAAGAAGATAAGAGAAAAAGATCTATATAGTGAATCGAAAATAACTTGATTACCAAGCAACAAGCGTCACCCTTCTTCTAATCAATTACGTGCAATTCCTATATAAAATACCCCGGGTTTGAAGAACCTTGTCCTCAAGGTGTAAATGAAGGAAACTTCTTCTCCAAATTAGAATAAAATTTCCCATGTAGCGTTTGCTTCATCCAAATGGGTCCACTTAACCAATACCATTGTAACTGCTTGACCTTGATGTTGTACCATCTTCCTTATCAAAATTGTGTCAGGTTCTTTAATTAGAACAGTAGAGACTGAACTTTGTAATGTAGACGGAATAAGAATATTTACAAAAAGGACTTCTAGTTGGGAAACACGAAAGACGGGATAACTCTTTGAAGTTGTTGGAAGATCCAATTTGTATGCAACCCACCAACAGTTATCGATAATACGGTAAGGACCATAATATTTCGGACTCAGCATTTGATTTGCACGAGTAACAACAGAGTTTTGGCGATAAGGTTGTAAGTTAACATAGACATAATCTCCAATGTCAAACTCGTTCTCCGACCTATGCATATGGTTGTTTTATTTCATGCGATGTTGTGCCCGCAAGAGATGAAACTTCAATCTAGAAACATGTGCATATCTAATATAAAAAACAGAGTCCAATCATATACTACACGAAAACGAGACTTAATAGAGAAGAAAGTACGATTTATAGATAGATCAACAAAGCAAAGCACGCAAGGAGCAAATGTTCGAAAAACTCACAAGCAACAATATGAAGCTTACGAGCACGACTTAAGAGATATAACAATATGTCTGAATAAGTTTTTGGTAAAGAACATAACGACAAGGCAAAATCCTTTATAACAGATGAAAAATTAACCTATTAAAAGTAGAAACAAGATAAGAAGATAAGAGAAAAATATCTATATAGTGAATCGAAAATAACTTGATTACCAAGCAACAAGCGTCACCCTTCTTCAAATCAATCACGTGCAATTCCTATATAAAATACCCCGGGTTTGAAGAACCTTGTCCTCAAGGTGTAAATGAAGGAAACTGCTTCTCCAAATTAGAATAAAAATTTCCCATGTAGCGTTAGCTTCATCCAAATGGGTCCACTTAACCAATACCATTGTAACTGCTTGACCTTGATGTTGTACCATCTTCCTTTTCAAAATTGTGTCAGATTCTTTAATTAGAACATTAGAGACCGAACTTTGTAATATAGACGGAATAATAATATTAACAAAAAGGACTTCTAGTTGGGAAACATGAAAGACATGATAACTCTTTGAAATGGTTGGAAGATCCAATTTGTATGCAACCGATCAACTCTTATCGATAATACGGTAAGGACCATAATATTTCGGAATCAGCTTTTGATTTCCACGAGTAACAACAGAGTTTTGGCGATAAGGTTGTAAGTTAACATAGACATAATCTCCAATGTCAAAGTCCTTCTCTGACCTATGCACATCGTCGTTTTATTTCATGCGATGTTGTGCCCGCAAGAGATGAAACTTCAATCTAGAAACATGTGCATATCTAATATAAAAAAACAGAGTCCAATCATATATTACACGAAAACGAGACTTAATAAAGAAGAAAGTACGATTTATAGATAGATCAACGAAGCAAAGCACGCAAGGAGCAAATGTTCGAAAAACTCACAAGCAACAATATGAAGCTTACAAGCACGACTTAAGAGATATAACAATATGTCTGAATAAGTTTTTGGTAAAGAACATAACGACAAGGCAAAATCCTTTATAACAGATGAAAATTTAACCTATTAAAAGTAGAAACAAGATAAGAAGATAAGAGAAAAAGATCTATATAGTGAATCGAAAATAACTTGATTACCAAGCAACAAGCGTCACCCCTTCTTCTAATCAATTACGTGCAATTCCTATATAAAATACCCCGGGTTTGAAGAACCTTGTCCTCAAGTTGTAAATGAAGGAAACTTCTTCTCCAAATTAGAATAAAATTTCCCATGTAGCGTTTGCTTCATCCAAATGGGTCCACTTAACCAATACCATTGTAACTGCTTGACCTTGATGTTGTACCATCTTCCTTATCAAAATTGTGTCAGGTTCTTTAATTAGAACAGTATAGACTGAACTTTGTAATGTAGACGGAATAAGAATATTTACAAAAAGGACTTCTAGTTGGGAAACACGAAAGACGGGATAACTCTTTGAAGTTGTTGGAAGATCCAATTTGTATGCAACCCACCAACAGTTATCGATAATACGGTAAGGACCATAATATTTCGGACTCAGCATTTGATTTGCACGAGTAACAACAGAGTTTTGGCGATAAGGTTGTAAGTTAACATAGACATAATCTCCAATGTCAAACTCGTTCTCCGACCTATGCATATGGTTGTTTTATTTCATGCGATGTTGTGCCCGCAAGAGATGAAACTTCAATCTAGAAACATGTGCATATCTAATATAAAAAACAGAGTCCAATCATATACTACACGAAAACGAGACTTAATAGAGAAGAAAGTACGATTTATAGATAGATCAACAAAGCAAAGCACGCAAGGAGCAAATGTTCGAAAAACTCACAAGCAACAATATGAAGCTTACGAGCACGACTTAAGAGATATAACAATATGTCTGAATAAGTTTTTGGTAAAGAACATAACGACAAGGCAAAATCCTTTATAACAGATGAAAAATTAACCTATTAAAAGTAGAAACAAGATAAGAAGATAAGAGAAAAATATCTATATAGTGAATCGAAAATAACTTGATTACCAAGCAACAAGCGTCACCCTTCTTCTAATCAATTACGTGCAATTCCTATATAAAATACCCCGGGTTTGAAGAACCTTGTCCTCAAGGTGTAAATGAAGGAAACTGCTTCTCCAAATTAGAATAAAAATTTCCCATTTAGCGTTAGCTTCATCCAAATGGGTCCACTTAACCAATACCATTGTAACTGCTTGACCTTAATGTTGTACCATCTTCCTTTTCAAAATTGTGTCAGATTCTTTAATTAGAACATTAGAGACCGAACTTTGTAATATAGACGGAATAATAATATTAACAAAAAGGACTTCTAGTTGGGAAACATGAAAGACATGATAACTCTTTGAAATGGTTGGAAGATTCAATTTGTATGCAACCGATCAACTCTTATCGATAATACGGTAAGGACCATAATATTTCGGAATCAGCTTTTGATTTGCATGAGTAACAACAGAGTTTTGGCGATAAGGTTCTAAGTTAACATAGACATAATCTCTCTCTTTTCCATCCTTCTCCGACCTATGCACATCGTCGTTTTATTTCATGCGATGTTGTGCCCGCAAGAGATGAAACTTTAATCTAGAAACATGTGCATATCTAATATAAAAAAACAGAGTCGAATCATATACTACACGAAAACGAGACTTAATAGAGAAGAAATTACGATTTATAGATAGATCAACGAAGCAAAGCACGCAAGGAGCAAATGTTCGAAAAACTCACAAGCAACAATATGAAGCTTACGAGCACGACTTAAGAGATATAACAATATGTCTGAATAAGTTTTTCGTAAAGAATATAACGACAAGGCAAAAGCCTTTATCACATATGAAAAATTAAACTAGTAAAAGTAGAAACAAAGTAAGAAGATAAGAGAAAAAGATCTATATAGTGAATCGAAAATAACTTGATTACCAAGCAAAAAGCGTCACCCTTCTTCAAATCAATCACGTGCAATTCCTATATAAAATACCCCGGGTTTGAAGAACCTTGTCCTCAAGGTGTAAATGAAGGAAACTGCTTCTCCAAATTAGAATAAAATTTCCCATGTAGCTTTAGCTTCATCCAAATGGGTCCACTTAACCAATACCATAGTAACTACTTGACCTTGATGTTGTACCATCTTCCTTATCAAAATTGTGTCAGGTTCTTTAATTAGAACAGTAGAGACTGAACTTTGTAATATAGACGGAATAAGAATATTTACAAAAAGGACTTCTAGTTGGGAAACACGAAAGACGGGATAACTCTTTGAAGTTGTTGGAAGATCCAATTTGTATGCAACCCACCAACAAATATCGATAATTTGGTAAGGACCATACTATTTCGGACTCAGCATTTGATTTGCACGAGTAACAACAGAGTTTTGGCGATAAGGTTGTAAGTTAACATAGACATAATCTCCAATGTCAAACTCGTTCTCCGACCTATGCATATCGTTGTTTTATTTCATGCGATGTTTTGCCCACAAGAGATGAAACTTCAATCTAGAAACATGTGCATATCTAATATAAAAAAAAAGAGTCCAATCATATACTACACGAAAACGAGACTTAATAGAGAAGAAAGTACGATTTATAGATAGATCAACAAAGCAAAGCACGCAAGGAGCAAATGTTCGAAAAACTCACAAGCAACAATATGAAGCTTACGAGCACGACTTAAGAGATATAACAATATGTCTGAATAAGTTTTTGGTAAAGAACATAACGACAAGGCAAAATCCTTTATAACATATGAAAAATTAACCTATTAAAAGTAGAAACAAGATAAGAAGATAAGAGAAAAAGATCTATATAGTGAATCGAAAATAACTTGATTACCAAGCAACAAGCGTCACCCTTCTTCTAATCAATTACGTGCAATTCCTATATAAAATACCCCGGGTTTGAAGAACCTTGTCCTCAAGGTGTAAATGAAGGAAACTGCTTCTCCAAATTAGAATAAAATTTCCCATGTAGCGTTAGCTTCATCCAAATGGGTCCACTTAACCAATACCATTGTAACTGCTTGACCTTAATGTTGTACCATCTTCCTTTTCAAAATTGTGTCAGATTCTTTAATTAGAACATTAGAGACCGAACTTTGTAATATAGACGGAATAATAATATTAACAAAAAGGACTTCTAGTTGGGAAACATGAAAGACATGATAACTCTTTGAAATGGTTGGAAGATCCAATTTGTATGCAACCGATCAACTCTTATCGATAATACGGTAAGGACCCTCTCTCTCTCGGACTCAGCATTTGATTTGCACGAGTAACAACAGAGTTTTGGCGATAAGGTTGTAAGTTAACATAGACATAATCTCCAATGTCAAACTCGTTCTCCGACCTATGCATATCGTTGTTTTATTTCATGCGATGTTGTGCCCGCAAGAGATGAAACTTCAATCTAGAAACATGTGCATATCTAATATAAAAAACAGAGTCCAATCATATACTACACGAAAACGAGACACTTGCATTATCAAAAAACTGAGAAATGTTTGTTTACAGGCTATTATTGTCTCTTGTTGTGGCTGCTTTCATGGTCGTACACTAGCAGTTATTTCCATGAGTTGTGACAACGATGCTACTCGTGGATTCGGGCCATTGTTGCCGGGGAATCTTAAAGTTGATTTTGGTGATGCAGATTCACTTGAGAACATATTTAAAGGTATGAAAATATTTTACTACTTCGAACTTTAACCGAGACTTTTCATTTCCAAAGTTAAAACTGAGCTTGAGCTAATGAGTTGATCATTTTATTCTTGTGATAACTTCAGAAAAAGGAGACAAAATAGCTGGATTTCTTTTTGAACCTATTCAAGGAGAAGCTGGAGTAAATTTTTTCATTCAAGCTATCATAATCTTTTCTATTTACCATTGTTTCTAAATTGTTGTAAATGGCTTTGGTTTTAGGTTATTATTCCTCCAGACGGATATTTGAAAGCTGTTAGAGAACTCTGTACAAACTACAATGTGTTGATGATAGCAGATGAAGTACAAAGCGGTTTAGCAAGATCTGGAAAGATGTTAGCTTGTGATTGGGAAGAAATTCGTCCGGAAATGGTGGTATGTTTTTAATGATTTAGTCCTCTAGCATAGGCCTTCCATAGATTACATGTCCAATCTTTGAATATTTTTTTGAAAGATACTTGGGAAAGCATTAGGTGGAGGAGTCATTCCAGTAAGTGTAGTGCTTGCTGATAAAGATGTGATGCTTCATATTAAATCTGGCCAACATGGAAGGTTAGCTTAATGTTACTTGGCTCCCTTGTTAACCATAACTAGCATAGAAGAACTAACCTTTGGTGGTCTAATTGTGATAAAGCTCCTTCCTTTCATTGTTTTTGTATTCTATTTGTTAAAATCAGCACATTTGGTGGGAACCCTTTAGCTAGTGCTGTTGCTATGGCTTCTTTAGATGTTATCGAGGAAGAAAGACTCGTAGAAAGGTAACCATTTTGCTTCCTAAATGGATTCAGGTTCTTTAGATTATAAGTGTTCAGTTGTTGATTTGGATTGAATCTATAGATCAGCAAGTCTTGGAGAGGAACTAAGGATTCAATTGAGTGAAATAAAGAAACAGTTTCCAAGCTACATAAAGGAAGTACGAGGAAGAGGACTATTCAATGCTGTTGAGTTCAATAGTGAAAGCTTATCACCAGTTTCAGCTTATGATATATGCTTGAGCTTGAAGGATAGAGGAGTCTTGGCTAAACCAACTCACAACACTATTGTCCGGCTAACTCCACCACTCTCCATAAGGTAAATAAAAAATCAGTTGAACCATCTGGATCAATTATCGGTTTATCGATTGAATCAATAACCGGTTTTCTTTCTTTTACCAGCTCTGATGAACTCCGAGAAGGCTCTAAGGCTCTTCACGATGTTCTTGAACTTGATCTTCCTAATCTGCAGAAAATCAATTCTGGTAAAAGCACAAATTCTCACTTAACCGAGTGTGATCGTTGCGGAAGAAACCTCTATACTTGAACCGGTTCTGGTTCACATTGCATAAGACCGTTCGTTATAGGAGATATATGATATGTACAAGGCCGAACCGGATTGTACCGAGCTTGGTAATCATAACTCTGGTTTATTTATGGTTTGGCATTAAGTAAACCAGATACCTATGGATGTTACACGTGTAGGCATGTGTATGTAGAAATTGATATGGAACATGAAATCATGAATAAACATATGCTTTGTCTTCTATAATTTGCTCAAGCCAAACATGTTGAGGCATGAAACTCCCATATGATTTGGTTGCTTCTCCAATATTTAATTACATTATCTTAACCTTTATTAAAATCAATAAAATCATGTCAATTAACCTACTGGTTTTTAAATCTCGCTATTATTATTACTGCATATATGGTTCAATCTTTGGTGCATTGAGAATTTGTAAAGTGATTAGACCACTGAATCACCTATCCTCTACAATTTGTGTATTTTAAACTATCTAAAACGTATAAATTCTTTACCAAACTAATCAATGGCCTCCTTAACACAATTTTATAAAAATTTAATGTAAGAACATTACTCTTATTTTTGTCAAATACAATAAAATCAGATCCTAAATGTTTTATTGGTAAAAAAGTGCATTTAATACTCGCATGTGTCTATTGGATCCTATCATTTTGCAAGTCAAATCTAAAGAAAACGCCGAGGCGTGTGTAATGGGAAAACACACATGACACAACATGTATCTTTATCTCAAAATCAACACATGACTTGTCTAGTCATTAGTGCATTATGCTTATTTTATTCATTTTAATTTTATAATCTTATTTAAGAATGTAAGGATAATGAATTTCGGTAAGCTATACATAGGTGGAATAAACTAATAAATTTTATAGTAATCGGTTGCATTAGCATCGCAATAAAACTGAATATAAAAACATCCAACCAAACTGAAAATTAAGTATTTAGTTCTGTTTTGGTTGTTGGTAAATAACCAAGCGGTTTTTAATTTTTTAGTATATTTAATTTTTATTTCAGTTTAATTTTTAACCAAAAAAAAATCGAAACTAAATTTTTGCTAATTTACTACAAGTAACAACTTGAAACATAACCAACTTGTTATTTTTATTATAAATCTGATTGACAACTTTTTAGTTTCGTTGTTTTGAGAAATAATTTTTCTGTATGCAATACAAATTAAACTGATTATATACTAATTTGTTCTTATTCTGAAATATGATTAGATTTTTTTAATCAACTACTTTTAAATCTCACTTCTATTATTGCAAGTAGAGAGTTCGATTTCTTGTGCCTTAAAGATTTGTAAAGTGACTACACCGGTGTGCCTCATATCCTCGACAAATATGATTAATTTAATTTAATTATTTTATAAAAGTTTTGTTCTTAAAATAAAAATACAGAAACAATTATGAATCGAAACTTATATTTTCATATGTGTAGTTACTTTTAAGTATAAATAATTATATATTTTTATTGTTTAATTATTTTTTGGTTATAAATAATTGTTTAAACTCAAACCATTTAAAAACTAACATTACTTTTCTTTTTGTCAACGGCAATCTTATAAAAAGCACTAAAGGCCAAACACAATGTTTATTACATTTAAGTATAACTTGTCTCTCGAACAAACCTAGTAAAAAAATCATCCTTATAATTGAAGCGGCGTAAAATTACCGTAAGCACAAAGGTAGTAAACAGCACCCGTAGCCATACTAATCCCTCCTTGTAAGGTAGAAAAACATTTCATTCCTCCAGCTTATACTAACATAATTTTAGATTTAATTTAATTCATATTTAACCGATATAATAGAGAATTAAATTAAAATATTTATTTTGCTTAAAAAAAGAGAGAAAAGGTAGTGGATCTAATCTATTTTCCTCCTACCATTCATATTTATTTTACATCTTTCTTCTCTTTAACCATCTCGCCATGCGTTATCTTCTCCTTTATAAAGTTCAGATTTTTATTCCATTTCGAATACTTCCCTTCTCTGCGTAACCCTAGAATTTTCCCCCAAATCGGAAGATCCTAATCAATTTCATTTTCCCTTTCAATGGCTCTTCTTCTCCGTTCAGATCCACCTTCACGGATCCATCCCGAACCTCTCCGAACCCTAGAAATCGACCACTTCGATTATCTCCCTGACTCAATCCTCCTTCTAATTTTCAACAAAATCGGCGACGTTAAAGCTCTTGGTCGTTGCTGTGTTGTTTCCCGGAGGTTTCACTCTCTTGTTCCTCAGGTAGAAAACATCGTTGTTCGCGTTGATTGTGTAATCTCCGACGATGATTCTTCAAGTTTGTCTTGTGTTAAATCTCGCTCTACTGGATCTTTCTCCTCCATATTTCGTCTTGTTGTCGGTGGCATTGTTAAGCCGTTACAAGCTTTAGGGCAATTCCTTGGCACGAAGAAGTCATGTGGTTCTGGATCGTCTTCTTCCTCTTCTCTGTCTATTAGTGGAGACGATGAAGGTGGAGAGATCGAACAAGGTGGCGTAACGCATCACTCTCCTACTCAGGTTTTGAAAAACTTCGATGAGATTCGTTACTTGCGAATCGAGCTTCCAAGTGGTGAACTCGGGATCGACGATGGAGTTTTGTTGAAATGGAGAGCTGAATTTGGTTCAACCTTAGATAATTGCGCGATTCTCGGTGCATCATCAGTGATCCACACGAATTCGATGAGAATTGCTCAAACCTCGGATACCAGTACAGCCATTGAAGCTTCCGGTTCTGGCTCCGATGATAATGGGAGTATACCGGAATCGTTTTACACAAATGGAGGCTTAAAGCTGCGTGTTGTTTGGACAATTAGCTCTTTGATTGCTGCATCAGCACGACATTACTTGCTACAACCTATAATCGCAGAACATAAGACACTTGACAGTTTAGTTCTCACTGATTCCGATGGTCAAGGTGTGCTTTGTATGAACAGAGATCAGCTTGAGGAGCTAAGGATAAAACCATTATCAGCTTCATCTGCTTCAAAGAGAACACTTGTGCCTGCGCTTAATATGAGACTTTGGTATGCTCCAACCTTGGAGTTGCCTGATGGAACTGTGTTAAAAGGAGCGACTTTAGTGGCCATTAGACCAAGCGAGTCAAAAAAGGACGTGTCTGATATCTCTTGGGTATCTTCAGCTTTTGAGGAGCCTTATGAAACAGCTGCTAAGATGCTTGTTAAGAGAAGGACTTACTGTCTAGAAATGAACTCGTTCTAGCTTGAAAGACTTTTAAATCGCAATCTAAGGTGAGATAGGGCTCTTGTTCTGCATCATCTGTTCATGAAATGATTTGAGAACATCATTGGCGCGAGAAATGACTTCACTTGTCTTGAAACCATTCAAAATTTAACCCTTTTGCATTGGTTAAGCTTATAGCCTATCATCATCATCACTAAGAACTTGAAACTGTGTTATCTATATCTTATCAAGTAACGCTATCTTCGTACTACATTGCATTTGATGATTTGTTAAGCATTTCTGATGATAAATTAGGTCTAAAAATCGGGAATTGTTATGATTTCTTTCAGGGTGTTACATATCAAGCTTTAATGGAGAAGCAGAAAAAAATAAGAAAAAAAATGAAACTTTTGATGAAACCAGAAACAAGTTTTGTTGCCTACTGCATCTGCTAGCTACTTTTTATGCTTTTCGCAGGATCTCGCAAATCATAGATCAACAAATTATAGTATCATGTAAGAGTTTTGATTTTGATTCGTCTTTGTAAGTTTCTCAAGTCTTTTGTCCCTTCTCTGTTTATGTGAATATTTGTAGGTATTGCTTATTCCCCTGTCATTATATATAAGCCATTTAAGATTGTAGTTTCGGAATTGTTATAATCTCTCAATCAGAGTTTTCTATTGGTAGAATTGTGAATGTGTACCAATATCTAATCATTTCGTTTATAAAAATGTTATATAATTAGACTAAAATGTTAATTACCGTTGAGAGGAAGGTATATAGTAAATTCTCAAAACTCACATTTCACAACTCATATTATTCTCTCTTTTTTTTCTCTATTTCGTTAATATTTTAAAATATAAAATTTAATTTGACACGTTTTAGACTAAACAATCTTTTGTCTGAAAATAATAAAGTTTTCGGGAGCAATACTCGCAATTTAGATGATAATATACATAAATAAAGATTAATGAAATTTATAAAGTAATACACATAAGAAAGTAGAACAGATACATAAATGTGGTTGCAACAGGTAACATAAATACACAAACAAGTGTGTTGAAGAAGATCTAGTTTTGTATTAGTGAATTTTATGTGATGTAATTAAATTAAATTTTGACAGCTTTTGATTTTTATATATGTTAGTATCCATAGTTTGTTCAAAAATTATTTTGATGGATAGAATATATAAATTTAAATGATAATATGGTATATTAGAAATATGTAAAGAAATTACTCTTACATAATTAAAAATAGAGGCAAATAACTTTTTTATATTAAAAAATATATTTAAAGTTGTCACTGTATGCATTAGATGTGATTTAACAAAATTGTGACAATCAAATCTTTAAGTTGAACAGAAAAATAAATTTAATGGCATTTTTAATACAAATTCGTGCAAAATTTTTACAAACTATAGTTAATATAAAAAGCGTCGGCAATCAACCAACAAGCTTGATTTTCCACCAATTGCGTAATACCATCAACCGTTGTAACTGAGTTTCAATTTTGTTTATGGTTTGCTATAATTGCCATTAATAAAAAAAGAAATTCGAAGACAGAAAAACATTAGATAATAATGCAAACAAAATACTATGTCCATGATACGGTCACCAAGTCCAACAACGTGTCTAACCATATACCAAAATGGTGTGGTATAAGCATAAGCTACACATGACCTAAACCAAGAGGCTAGTTTAGAAAATGTACTCAAAAAACATTTATGGGAAATTGGAGGAGACATAGGAAGGATCTTCTTCTTCTAACATCTCATGTTTTTTTTCAAGAGAACATTGATAATACATTTTTGCAGTTAGTTTTTTTTTCTTCTTATCAAATCTATCACAGTTTATGTATATATCTTGTTGATGAAATAAAACAAATTTGAAGATTTGAGTCATTGGCAACAGATGAACTGCACTTGAACTGAACTGGTGTCTGTTTTATTCCCTCGGCCCAACTTTAAGCCCAATAGCCCAACGTTTTTTGGTTTGGGCTGAAAATATAAATCTAAATGAATATACCATTTTACTCTTGATTAAATCGTTTATTTACATTTTCTGCCACGCTTAAACCTTTCCTTGTACTTGTTCTCTCTCTCGCCACTGCTGCGACGAATCTGTTTTTCTCCATTAACAACGAAGCTGTAAGTTTGAAATTTTGAACTTTTATCTAATCTTTCTCTTGTTATACGCTCTTCTTTTGTTATATTTATTATGTACTTGATTCTCATTAAGATTGATATTTTTAATTGCAGAAATGGCGGCAGCTTTCGTTTCCAGATTCTCCCGAGGTAAGAGACTACTTACTTCTTCCTTCATCGATTTCATTACTGTGATGTGTTTTGGTTATTGATGGGTTTGGTTAAATTTCAAATTTTATGAAGTTAAAAATTCCAATTTTCAACATACTCATATAGATTGAATCAGCTTCAGAAGTGTTGAATTTTGTAAATGATTGTGCTAAGGAAGAGTCAAGAGCTGTAACATAGGGTTGTTTTTGGTTGATGATGTTATCGATTTATGGTCAAATCTGTTGGTTTTCGTTAATATACAAAACATGAGCAGGAGCACGTTCATTGCTTGGAGGTCTTAACAATGGTGGTGTGATGAATTCTTTCAATGGAATGATGAGTGAAAGTATCCTCTCTCAGGTCAGAAACCAATGACTATTCATATATATGCGTCTTCAATCTTAGTCTTTGTGCGTTTTGAATGGATAATGGTTTCTATTGCTTTGCCACCTAGACTTGAAGTTATATGAATCTTTTGGAATGAATTGGGAACTCATAGGTGAATCAGAATTGGATATTAGAGATATATTCTTGTCTAAAGCTTCTTCTTAACAGCAACAACAACGAAGGACATTCATTCAAATGGGGACAGTTCTTAAGGTCGTTGACAATTCGGGAGCAAAGAAAGTGATGTGTATACAAGCTCTAAAGGGGAAAAAAGGAGCTCGACTTGGAGATACTATAGTTGCTTCAGTGAAAGAAGCCATGCCAAACGGTAAAGTGAAGAAAGGAGCAGTTGTATATGGTGTGGTTGTGCGTGCTGCAATGCAGAGAGGTCGTGTTGATGGAAGTGAAGTTAGGTTTGATGATAATGCAGTTGTTCTTGTTGACAGTAAAGACAAGAATACTAAAACAGATCGCCAACCTATTGGTACTCGAGTGTTTGGTCCTGTTCCTCATGAGCTTCGTAAGAAAAAACATCTCAAGATTCTTGCTTTAGCTCAACACATTGCTTAAGATGAACACAATAGAACCTTAAACTAGTATTTTTTTTTATGTTCTTATGTGAACTCTTATCCTTGATTTGTTGTTTTTTCAAGTTTTGTTTACACTTCCTTAATCACAAGTTTCTTTTGTCATCGAATAACTTTGATGCTTCAAAGTTTTGTTTACACTTCCTTAATCACAAGTTCCAATCGCCTTTTGAGGTGATTCCGGTTCGTTTGGAATTTGGTTAAACCGGAATTTTATATTTTTGTAAAAATCGCAAATTTCCTAAATAAGGTGAATCTACGAATTGGAGACAAGAGGACGCGTGATTTCTAAAATCGATCTATCGATCCACCGTAAGAGTCATCGGAATTCAAGTCGCTGCCGATTTGTGTTTGAGCCGAGACGGCAATCATTTCTTATTCCGATGTATAGTTGAATTTCAAGTGGAATAATGATGGAAGTGGAAGGATCGAGTACTCCGGTGAATCGTGCTCCTGATCAATCATCTTTCTTACGATCGAGACGATCGAAAGGTCATTAACACTTTCTTCTCTAAGATTTCGGATTTCAATAGATGTATAGTTTAAGCTTTTACTGGTTGAATTAGGGCAAAAAACTCTGTTTTTTTTTTGTGCCATTGATTGTTTCATTTTCGAGCTTTTTAAAATGTTGAACTTGGGATCATTTGTGTGTGTTTATTTTGGCAGCTATTTATCAGTTTAAGCAGCAGAAGCTCCCAGCTTGTAAGCCAGTTTTAACACCAACATCGGTTAGTAACATTAATCTTTGTGACCTCAAAGCTAAGTACTTTTGATGTTCTGAGAAGAAGAATCCATAGCTTTGATGCTTGGAAGTTTAAACTCATGTTTGTTGCAGGTTATAACAGTGTTTTTATTGATGGGTTTTGTTTTTATTCCTATTGGCCTCGTTACACTCCGTGCTTCTCGTGAAGTAAGTTGAAAATCTTAGCTCTTGGATTTTGAGCTGTATGTTTGTTGGGCAAAGTTTTGATTTCTTCAATGGCAGGCTATTGAAATTATAGAACGGTATGATGTTGAATGCATTCCTGAAGAATATAGAACCAACAAACTGTCATATATAACAGATTTATCTATCTCAAAGAATTGTACGCGTTACTTGAAGGTAATACCTTTCTGCTCCATTGACTCCTATCGCTGAAAACCTTAAGAGTCTCTTCATTTTTGTTGGTGAACTGTTCTACTTTCAATATCTTCAAGTTTTGTATGCACTTTTGCAGGTAATTAAGTATATGAAAGCGCCCATTTATATCTACTACCAGCTTGATAACTACTATCAAAATCATCGCCGGTAATTAAGCTTGGTCCATTATCGATACACTTTTGTAATCTAGTGATGAGAAAGTCCACCATTTGCTAGCCAATGATATCTCTTTTTTGTAGGTATGTAAAGAGTAGAAGTGATCAGCAACTGTTACATGGACTAGAGTATACCCATACAAGTTCTTGTGAACCCGAGGAATCATCTAATGGTCTCCCAATTGTTCCTTGTGGGTTAATAGCTTGGAGTATGTTCAATGATACATTTATGTTTGCTCGTGAAAGAACCAAACTGAAGGTGAGCCGGAATAACATTGCGTGGAAGAGTGACCGCGAGCATAAGTTTGGAAAGAATGTGTATCCTTCCAATTTCCAGAATGGAACTTTAATTGGTGGAGCAAAGTTGGATCCAAGTATTCCAGTATGCATTCTTAACTACTTTGATTCTATTGCCATAAATCTTAAATCATACCTTTTAGCTTAGGCAATGCGTTTTACTTTGCAGCTGAGTGACCAAGAGGACTTCATAGTGTGGATGCGATCAGCTGCTTTGCTAAGCTTCCGGAAATTATATGGAAGAATCGAAGAGGACTTGGTACCAGGAAACGTTGTTGAAGTAGATTTGATGAACAATTACAACACTTATAGCTTTAGTGGCCAAAAGAAGCTAATTCTCTCCACATCAAGTTGGTTAGGAGGAAGAAACGATTTCCTCGGTATTACCTATCTTGTTGTTGGTTCTTCTTCCATAGTCATATCCATCATCTTCATGCTGCTACATTTGAAAAATCCGAGGTAAAAAGAATGCATTCTCAGAGACTCTTATTGTTTAGTTGCTTGTGAGCTTATATACACCATTCTAAAACACAGGCCTTATGGGGACAATTCTTGGAACAAGAAAAGCCTTTCGAGCTGAGAAGCTGTTACATTCTTTCTCTAGCAGATCCGATTCCAGGTTCATATATTCCTGCATACTAAAGTGCTGTACTTTGTCTATATATATGATCATCTAGATAGAAGGAGTATATAACCTATCTATGAGCCCATAGTTATAGAATACTGATAAGGTTTTTGCCGTTGTATGACCCTTGTGTGGACAGATTTTGGGTTTGAAAGATTGAACAAAAGGATAATTTTTTGACCCTTAATTAACTCTTAAACCTATAATATGATGGGTTTATTTTGGTATATATGTTTTTAGAGCATCTATGTTTAGCAAATCTAACAAAAGCATTACAGAGAATGCATCATTGGCAATCTGCAAACCACACATTGCTATTAGTCCATATCCCGAAAACTTCTCTTGTTTTTCTACTTTCTATGTTTGTCGTCTTGAGTCTCCTTTCTATATAACCCCTCGCATTTGTCTCCTCCACATCATAGACACCTCTAAGTTCTCCCATTTGAAAGATCTTTGATTCAGCTAAGCCAATAACAGCTGTCAGTCTTCCCCTGTCTTCCTCACTTCTAAAAACATCCCTTTTTTGTCTTTCTGAAACAAAACCTGTGTTTTCCTTCTGCTGTCGGGAATCGAAAACCGGGTGAAAAGAAAACAAGAAAGATGGCTAAGGGAATGAGGTTTGTTCAAACATGGGGAGAGGTAGCACCAAGGCTTATTGCATCTCACCAGAAACAACAACAGCAATTCTCAAACTTGCCAAAGCTTGAAACGATTTTCGAAGAAGGTTGCCGTGTGGATAATTTTACTGTTACAGCGCCTAAACGTATTGTGATCGTTCTTCCTCTTGTACTCTCAATGATTTTGTACATTGTGTTTAACAAGAGTGTCATAGGTTCTTGATTGAACTCTTTTCTTCGTTTGTCTTAAATGCGTTATGGTGAGAAGAAGAGGATGTTCTGAAAATGTTTTTAATGGTGTAAAGTTGATGACAAAATCTCATATATGAATTTAGACCAGAGAGTTGAAACTGAATTATCTGTGTCTCTGTTATTTGCCAGAATATGTAATCTGAGTACTGATTCTGATTCCTTTAACTGAATAAGCTCCAATAAGATCAATACGAATGACAAGACGCAAACACTAGCATTTGGTTTTGTCATTCTAATTAAGTAAATAAAACAAAAGAGTGCCACCAAATCGAACCTGGTCCAAGTGGTTGAGTGTAACTCTTTAGTACGTTACCCAATGCTTGGACTCTAGAGTTCGATGTGGTGCACTCTTTGCTTCTTCGCTCTTTCTTGTGACCAAACCAAACAAGTTGTCTTTGGTTACACAAAACAGAGGTAATTTAAATTACCTTTTTTTATTTATTTATTGTTGAAAGGAGTGTCTGCTTGTGTTTGCCTAAACAGGAAAGATAAGAAGAAGAGACTGAAACAGAAAAGAGAAGTGAAGTTCTGTGATTGAGCCATTTTTTGGTGGTTTTGGTTGATCGATTAGGGACTTTATGTATAATCTATTAAGGTTTTGTGGTCATTTTAGGTTGTAGAGTACCAAACGTTTGGTAAAACATTTTTTGATAATGAGTTGAGAAAAGAAATTTGATGAAAAAAGCAACAAAAAGAGACGAAAGAGTTTGATTAATTTGCGGAAAAGCAAATTAAATGATCGATGGCGTATAATCTTAGCAACAAATATGAATACATGGAAATAATTCTGTTTTTAAAATAAATACATTATTATGCTTTTTATCGGTCAAGATAATTGCATAGAAGAAGAAATGGAAATGTTCTCCATTATAAAACAAGACAGCAGAATAAAAAATTATATATAACTCGAAAAACAATGGTTGATGGTACAATACAACATACTATTGCATTTTTGGTTATTTATTATATAATATATTTTTATAAATATCCATTGGAGAAATTGTTTATAAACTCTTCGACCACCTTCATCAACTAAGCTTTCTTTCCTTGCTGAACCAAAACAAAATCCAATTCTCATATTAATTATCAACTTTTATAGAATGTTTCTTAAGGTTTTGTTGTTCTAATGATTGGTATGAAGGAAGAAAAACTAACCCGTTTCTCTTCTTCGATCTTGGCCTTAATGATGGAGTACATTGCAACTCCAGCAATGGCTATTCCTGTTCCTATACCTGTCTGTGTCGATATCTTGTTTCCTGCAATTCATCATTTAAGTTCATATATGAATCGTTTCATTCTTAAAAGTCTAACTAAGTAGGAATTTAGGTGAAGAGATGTTGAAGAATGGGACTTAGTAATCTCTTACCGAAGATAACGATGGAGAAACCGATAACGAACACACGTTTCAGAACGTTTCCAACTGCGTGAGTCAGTGGTGCGACTCTCTCCAAGGTGTTAGTAGCCAACTGCAACCGCAGTTTTCGTAATGTTTTAGTTTCCTTTTATTATTTGATGTTTAAAGATTACAAAAACTTGAGTTTTACGTTACCTGATTGTAGAGATGGTAAAACATTCCAACCCAGAAGAGATCAGAGACGAATTTTGTCATTCCGACTTTAGCAATAGCATCAGCGAAGCCGTGTTTCAGCAGTTGAGGACCTTCGACCTAAGAATAAATGGTGAGCAAAAGCCCTAATTAGTAAGTAAAATGCATTACTTGTCTAACACGTTAGTATTGAGAAATGGTATAAGTGACTTAACGATAATAGCAGGAGGAATGCAGACGAAGAGAGCAATGATGGAGATGTAAGCGTAGACGTTTGTACTGTCCATATCAGTCTGAAAAAACAAAAAAACCAATTTTTAGAATCAAAACTTGATGCAATTTAGTAGCGTAGAGAAGAAGAGAGAAGAATCAAGAACCATGGCTTTCTTGGAGAAAATGCTTCGGTAAGTGAAAGAGATGTTTGAGATCATAGCACTGATGAAACCAAGCCAGTTGAATGATAGCTCAGTTAGTGAAGCCATTGCAACACCTGCAGATTTTTGAAGGTTAATCAAAGGAACTTTATTTAAGAAAACACGAAAAAATGGTAGAAATGAGTAGTTACCGAGAACAACAGGAGCTAGAGAAAGCCATAGTGTTATGGGGATGGATTGTCCCATAATGAACTGAGAAGCAGCCGCATTAAAGAATGGCTCAAGTGCTGCGTTTATGACAAAAACGATAGCAATGTAAGATTTTTGGCTCGATGCAAAGATTGGTATCAAATGTTTTTGACAATAAAACATAAAATTGATTACCTTTGATGGTGTGAGTGAAGGATACAGCAACCGCAGCGAAGGAAACGTTGCTAGTGACATGTCCAAGGGCGTGACAGACAGCAACTGGTATCAATACCTTAAGGAGGTTCGAGTCAATTGGCTGCAACCATTACATGAGACAAAGAAGAATAATTAGATAAAACTAATTTATACGCTTGAGAAATCAAATGGGCGTTTGGTCTAGTGGTATGATTCTCGCTTTGGGTGCGAGAGGTCCCGAGTTCGATTCTCGGAACGCCCCGCATATTTTCATTTTTGTTTCTTTTCACTTTTGACTTGTATAAAATGGAGAAAGTGAGCTACGCCTGTACATTCTGTTTTAACCGAACCGATTGGTTTTTCGGTTTTTTGGGTTAAAATATATAAAATTTTGGTTTAAAATAATCGAACCGACCGAACTGAGAACCGAATTCAAAAATAATTGGTTTCTGATCGGTTTTTATGAGTAAACTAAAATTGAACCAAAAACCAAAAATTTCGGTTATGTCTATTTCGGTTCGGTCCGAATGCCCACCCCTGGACTGAGCTATGAAGAGATGTACTTACAGCTCGTTTGGGAAGACCCACGGACCAGCTTGCCAAACAGTATACAACTCCCACGAACAAGTGAATTACCGATACAAAACTGTAACATAACAACATTATTATTAGAATACATTATATTTTGTTCAAACAATATAATCTTTTTCCACTAACAATAGATTCCCTCGATATAATGTTCGGATTACATTCTTATTTAGGACATTTGGACCCAAAAATAAAATTGGACCACCAGAATACAGTTCGATATAAATTTATATATCGTGAATTTGAACCAACTATCTTATGCCTAACTAAATTAAAGATAAACCAAATGGATTACCCGTTTCTTGGCTTGTAAATTTAACCAGTAATTAATTAATTAATTATGAATGTAAAATGTATTAAAACTTACTATGGATAAGGGAAGTAATTGTAAATCTTCTTGTTAAGGATGTTAAAAATCACATTCAAGAAGTACCTGGTAAACAAAAGAGGGTAAAACAGTAAAATTCACACTGTGTAATTTGGCGGTAAGAAATTATTAAGCTGGTTTTAAAGATAAAGCGCGTGAGAGACACGTACCACATGAAGAAGAAGAAACCAGTGACGAGCCATGGAAACTTCTGAGAGAATCCAACCTTCGCTCTGTCAAAAAGAGAAAACGAGTTCACATCAACCGAGTCAAACGAGTTAACACCGAGTGAGCTAGAAACGGACCTCTCTTTCTTACCCAGCGGTATCTCCACCTTCAGCAGCGGCGGCTTTAACCGGTTTCATAATCTCTCTCTTCTCTCCTCCGTTGATCGCCGACGAATCGAGAAGAAGAATTGGACGAAGCTGACGACCAGAAATCAAATTCCCTCCTTCTCTGATTCCTCCGATTGGTTTACCGGAAGCCGTAAACGACGCAGTGCAGACTTGACGGTGGATCGCTCCGATTGGTCGTCTCAATGCAGGAATTCCGACGACATTTGCGGTAGCGCGTAACAGCACGCGTGACTCCATTGATTTCGAATTTCAGTGGTTTTTTTACAGTAAGGAAGAAGAAGAAACGAAATATGAGGATTTCACGTATTTCAAGAGATGATACTTGATAATCGGACGGTTACGATGATTTTGATCAAGTGTATGACGGTGTACAGTATTATAGTACGATCAATAGTGAATATGATCCAACGGTGGAGAATGAAGGGATTAGATAAGAATCGTGAGATATTGGCTTAGATTGGATGAGTGTAGGGTCCATCTTATCTTGAACTGGATGGCTTAAGACACAAAGTGAATTTTAGCCAATCGTATTTCCAAATCATCATCATCTGTGTTTCGAATCACTTTTGTTGTTTTTTTTTTCTGAAGATAAATAATAATTGTAATTTTGTGTTGATTTTTGTTTCCTCTTACGTTGAGTGGTCTTCAAATTATTGAACGTGACATATTCACAAGAAAGCAGATTTTTTTATAATGAAATTTACGTTGAAATTCTATTATTATCTGTCTCCATTTGGCTTGTAGCTTCAATGCTTCATATATTTTTTCTAAATATCTTATCAGATTAGTTAATTTATTTTGTGAAAGAATATTGTAATTTTTAAATAGATATAACTAAAAAAAATAAGTTTGTCAAAATAATCATAAAAAGTTGAAGTATTATTAAAATAATTATAAAAATCGTGTAATCGTAATTTAACTCTTAAACTTAATTGGCTAATCCGTTTAAATTTAGTTAATAATGTTTTTTTTTTGCGCATAACTGAGAGACACTCTCTATAAGCGAGAGACTCCGCTGAACTGGTGATCGTTGAACTGGTGATCGATTTTTCTCCGGCGATTTGATTCACCGTTTAGTTTGTAACAAGTTTGATTCTTGCTTCTTTCGATTTAGGTGATTTACTGAGAAGGGTCTATAACTCAGAAAAGTTATTCTGTTAGCTTCCTGCGAATTTTTCAGTATGAGAATATTGAAAGCGTTACTGCGCACTAGCTGTTCGACGTAAAGCGTAGCTGAGATTCTGCAATTTGTCATTTTTATTTCTTTCTCTTTGTAGTAGAAAGGCATTGTTTTTTAGTAATGGGTAGCAAAGTGATGACTTTTAAGTGGTCGAAGAATATTACGCCTTCACAGGTTATCAAACTGATGCGAGCTGAAAAAGATGTGGAGAAATCAATTGCAGTATTTGATTCCGCTACAGCAGAATACTCGAATGGGTTCTCACATGATCAGAGTTCTTTTGGTTATATGGTCTCGAGATTGGTCACTGCTAATAAATTTAAAGCAGCTGAAGATCTTGTTACAAGAATGAAGATTGAGAATTTTGTTGTTAGCGAAGATATATTGCTTTCGATATGCAGAGGGTACAGTCGGGTTCATAGGCCGTTTGATTCTTTGAGGCTTTTTCACAAGATGAAGGATTTTGGTTGTGATCCTAGCCAGAAGGCTTACGTCACTGTTCTAGCTATTTTAGTAGAAGAAAATCAGTTAAATTTGGCCTTTAAGTTTTACAAGAATATGAGAGAGATTGGTTTGCCTCCTACCGTAGCATCTCTCAATGTTTTGATCAAAGCTCTCTGCAGAAATGAGGGGACATTGGATGCTGGTCTTAAGATTTTTCTTGAAATGCCTAAACGAGGGTGTGTTCCGGATTCATACACATATGGAACGTTGATTAGTGGTTTGTGTAGGTTTGGAAGGATAGATGAGGCGAAGAAGTTATTTGAGGAGATGGTTGAAAAAGACTGTGCACCAACTGTTGTGACCTACACTTCTATGATTCACGGTTTATGTGGATCGAAAAAAGTTGAGGAAGCAATGAGATATCTAGAAGAAATGAAAAGTAAAGGCATCGAGCCGAATGTTTACACTTACAGTTCTTTAATGGACGGTCTTTGCAAAGATGGTCGTCCTTTGAAAGCCATGGAATTATTTGAGATCATGATGGCTGGGGGATGCAGACCAAACATGGTAACATATACCATTTTGATTACTGGTCACTGTAAGGAGCAGAAAATTCAAGAAGCCGTTGAACTTCTCGATAGAATGAATCTCCAGGGTTTGAAACCTGATGCTGGATTATATGGGAAAGTAATTGGTGGATTCTGTGCTATCAGTAAGTTTAGTGAAGCTGCCAATTACCTTGACGAGATGATTCTTGGAGGAATTACTCCAAATCGTTTAACTTGGAACATCCATGTTAAGTCAAGTAATGAAGTAGTCCGAGGCCTTTGTACAAGTAATCCTAGTCGTGCATTTACTCTGTATCTCAGCATGAGGAGTAGAGGCATCTCGGTTGAGGTTGAAACATTAGAGTCTTTGGTGAAGTGTTTGTGCAAAAAGGGTGAATATCAGAAAGCTGTTCAATTAGTTGACGAGATCATGACTGATGGGTGTATACCAAATAAAGGAACATGGAAGCTACTAATAGGTCACACATTGGATAAATCGATTGTAGGGGAAGCTTCAGAATCTCTTCTCAGAGATTTGGATATCTAAGTGAGCGCAAAGAAGAATAGATGAAGACAACTAAAACAAGCATGCCAGATGGAACAACTTGCAGAAATATTGAGTTATTCTATTTAATAGATCGTCTTAGAAGAATGGTAAAGCACAAGATACAACAGAGAATTTCAGAGATACCAAAGGATTTATGAGGATTTCTACATTTTGAATCAGAACAGCATTAAATAGAGAGGGGGAAACCGATACCATGGCGTTTAGTAGGGAATGTAGCGAACAGCATACTGCAGAAAACTCCTATGCCTACAGGCAAAGACGTTAGAAGCTGGGCTACGTCATCTGATGGTTGGGGGAAGAAACAGCTAACCGCATTCTGATCAAACATAACCACAGCCATAAACACTAGAAACGACATGATGGCATGTGCGAAGTCTATAAACCGTAGTTTGTAGCTTTTGGAACGTTCTTCAGGAAGAGTAGCTGAGCCATCAATTATCCAGAAGCCACGGATTGTAGCAAACCCATAGCAGACATTTCCATTCAAGTCCTTGTAAGAATCTGTGAAGCTAAGTATGAAACAAGAGAATCCACAGATGGAAACTAGCAACACAGTCATGAATTTGCTAGCTAAACTGCAGCGTCCACCGTTTGTGAAAATCGGCGATAAGATCTGAAACGCAAGAACTGTCCCTGTAGGTAAAAGATTAGCTAGATGAGCTGTTGTCTGAAAAGTTTGACCTATTGCTTTTTGTATCCAAGTGTTCCTTTCTATGTCAGGATAATCTCGATTGCGAATTTCAACTTCATCCTCCAGCAGTGGAACTGTCTCTTCATTGATCATGCGGCGAGAGCCATTGAATCCAGCTTCTTCATCAACCTTAATCTCCATAACATTCAAAGATTCAAATCTCTTCTTTCAGGTGCTTTGTTGTTGTTTTCTCTGTTTTTAGCAAATGCTTGTGTTTTAATATAACATTGGCTGCTTAGTTATGCATTGCAAGCACGTCTGAAACCAAACTTAAGTCTTTGTTTATGTGAAGCATAAGCTTTTTGACCTTGTCTACTATGTTAAGGATTATAATATTTGTTTTAAAATATTTTTGGATCTTCTTTAAACATTTTGTAATGTGATTCTGATTTTGATGTTTCCATGAACAATTGTTCTTATTTCTTTCTCAGTCACTATTCATTTGTTTATCATTAAATTTTTGGTTTATTTTGAGTAAACCTTGACAAATGTTAATTTAATAATAGGGAGGAATTATTAGAGAATGATCTTTACGTTAAGCTAAAGAAAGTTTCTCCAACGCTAGTTCTTTGCGTGGATACCAAGTAAGGTTTGAACTAAGAGTAATTATCTGCTAATTCTACATTTTAATGTTTATATTCCCTTGACGTTACTTATTAATATGTTGACAAATCATTATTCTTATATTATTCGATGATTAGGATTTGTTCTACTGTTAAAATGTTATCTAACGTCATAAACAGTTTAGCTGTACGCTTTCTTGTTGTGTATATCATCATGCCATTAGACTTGCACGTTTCATTTTTTTCATTTTATTATTTTAGGTATTAACGAACTCATTAACAGAGAAACAGAACAGAGCAAAGAAAACAGAACATAGCAGAGGAAACAGAACAGAACATAACAGAGGAAACAGAACAGAACATGCATAAGATCAAATCCGGCAGCCAAATCGTCTTTCCCTGCGCTGATACGAAACCAGGGCTTCTAGAAACTTCTCCTCGTCGAAGTCAGGCCAAAGAACCGGCGAAAAGTAGATCTCGGTATAAGCAAGCTGCCACAAAAAGAAGTTACTGATCCTCTGTTCTCCACTTGTCCTAATCAAAAGATCAGGATTTGGAAACTCAGTACACTTGGTTAGAAGCTCTTTCTCAAGTAACGTGTCGTCCACATCTTCTGCTCGGATCAAACCTTGTTCTGATTTTTTCACAATGCTCTTGCAAGCATTCAAAATGTCGAATCTCCCGCTATAATCTAGTGCCAAGATGAGATGCTTCTTGCTGAAGCTCTTAGTAGCTTCTTCTACCTCACGGATTGGTACGAGAAGAGATTCCGGGATCTTTGCAAGACTCCCGATAATAGAAACTTTGATTTCCTTGCTGAAACAAACATGATTCACCAAAGTGAACAGATAGATAAAAAGGATTTCGCAATTGGGTCTTGATGACTCTGTTTAAGTAAGACAGTTGAAACCAAAATAAGCAGTTGGAACCAACTACTCGCTTGGAACCAGCGGTTAAACGCCCATAAATAACTTCAAACGTTTGTTTCAACTGTTGATTTCAAACCCAATGTTAAATAAGCTCACTCGTTTTATATACCTTTGGAAAAGCTGGATTTTGGATTTGAGGTATTGTTCGAACATAGACATCAAGTAGTCAACTTCATCCTGAGGTATTGAGCTGTTAGAAAGAAGAAAAGAGCAAACAATTTGTATTGAAATTTGTTCAAACCTTGGGTCGTCTCCAATTCTCAGTAGAGAAAGCAAAAACTGAAACAGTATGAATCCCTAATTTGAAGCAGAGTTCAGCTAACTCTACAAGCCGTTTAGCTCCAGCCTCGTGGCCTTGTGACGTCAGTAATCCGGCACGTTTAGCCCATCTCCGGTTTCCATCCATTATCATTGCCACGTGTCTCGGCATCAGATCTCTTCGAAGCCCTAAAGGTAGCTCCTCCTCTCCTATCACATAGGTTTCATCGTCACTACAAAACAGTAAACCAAAAGATAAGTCATGAAGATGTTACCATGAAATTTCTTCGACTTTAACCACAAAAAAGAAATGTTTTACATCTTCTTCTCATCTGATTTTTTAACAGGAATACATGGTCGGAAACAGAGAAGAGGCAACATTGAAGAGAGTGTGAAGAGTAAGTAGCCTAAACTTTGTTACATTTATACACGAGTTAAGCCTTTAGGTGTATCAAAGTAAGTAAAAAGATAGTCAATTTTCTTTGAATTAAGTATATGATGCTCAATTATAATGAAGTTGGAGTCTAGTCATAGATTATGGTGGTTAGACAAAGTTTTAATTTCTTTAAAGAATGACTTTCTAGTTAGTTTTATTTGACTTAGATCAAGTGGTTATATATTTTTAGATATTGTTTAGGATTATGTTGGTGTCGAACAATTAAATCAATAAGATTCTGATTTAGTTTAAATAAAACGATTATGATTTATATCAATTATATTGAAGAGAGCTCGAATCTCTGGTGCTAGAATCATTATTTCGATCATCATATTTGAGAAGAACTCGATTTGTGTTTAAGGTTTTGGCGAAAGAAAATTAATCTAAAAATTAAAAAATAATTTACTGAATCTAACCCTAGTTGTGTAGTAATTATGTTTTACAATGTAAAATATAATTATTTTGTTTTAGTCGTAATAATTAGTCACGGGACGTCTTAATAATCAGTCACGGGCCGTCTTAAAAATTAACAAATACATTACATATGTCTTCATTTCGCAGACACTAATTTTATATAAGAAAGATATTTCTTAGCTGCATAGACTACATTATATTATATGGCTAGATAATTAAACAAATATATTGTTTTCTACATAAATGATATATTAATCCATATCGAAATACACAAACTTATATATAATATATTGAATTTTATTTTCTTGCTTAATTATATCATGATGTCATTAGACTTGCACGTTACATTTTTTCCATTTTATTATTTGAAGTATTAACGAACTAATTAACGAACTCAGTAACAGAGCAGAGGAAACAGAACGTCTCTAAGATCAAATCCGGCAGCCAAATCGTCTTTCTCTGCGCTGATACGAAATCAAAGCTTCTAGAAACTTCTCCTCGTCGAAGTCCGGCCAAAAAACCGGCGAAAAGTAAAGCTCGGTATAAGCGAGTTGCCACAAGAAGAAGTTACTAATCCTCTGTTCTCCACTTGTTCTAATCAAAAGATCAGGATTTGGAAACTCTGTACACTTTGTTAAAAGCTCTCTCTCAAGTAACTTCTCGTCCACGTCTTCTTCTTGGATCAAACCTTGTTCTGATTTCTTCACAATGCTCTTGCAAGCATTCAAGATGTCGAATCTCCCGCTATAATCTAAGGCTAAGATGAGATGCTTCTTGTTGTAGCTCTTTGTAACTTCCTCTATCTCTCGGATTCTTTCAAGAAGAGATTCTGGGATCTTTGATACATTCCCGATAATAGAAACTCTGATTTCCTCACTGAAACAAACAAGATTCACCATAAAAAGAACTGTACAATGCTATATAAGCTAACTCGTTTTATATACCTTTGGAACAACTTGATTTTGGATTTGAGGCATTGTTCGAACATAGACATCAAGTAGTTCACTTCATCCTGAGGTCTTGAGTTGTTAGAAAGAAGAAAAGAGCAAACAATTTGTATAGAAATTTGTTCAAACCTGAGGTCGTCTCCAATTCTCAGTAGAGAAAGCAAAAGCTGAGACAGTATCAATCCCTAATTTGAAGCAGAGTTCACAGAACCCTATAAGCCTTTCAGCTCCAGCCTCGTGGCCTTGTGACGTCAGCAATCCGGCACGTTTAGCCCATCTCCGGTTTCCATCCATTATCACTGCAACGTGTCTCGGCATCAGCTCTCTTCGAAGCCCTAAAGGTAGCTCCTCTTCTCCTACCACATAAGTTTCTTCATCACTACAAAACATTAAACCAAAAGCTAAGTTATGAAGATGTTACTATGGAATTTCATGGAGTTTAAACGAATGTTTTACATCTTCTTTTTATCTTTTGCTGAATTTTTAACAGGAAAACATGGTCGGAAACAGAGGAGAGACAACATTGTAGAGAGTGTGAAGAAAGGCCCAAACTGTTGGTTACTTATAAACTAAAAAGACACGAGTTAAGCATTGATGTTATGTTTTGTCTTTAGGTGAATCAAAGGAAGTGAAAAGACTAGTCAATTTCTCTTATCAAGTAGATGATGCTCAATCAATGAAGTCGGCAGTCTAGTCATAGACCATGGAAGTCCACCATCCAAAATATCTAGTTCTAATTGAGCCGGCTGCTAAAATCCTAAGGCCCATAGAGTCCTGTCTCAGAAAACCTAATTTGTAGATCTTAATTCTAACATGGTAATTTGGTAAGACAAGGTTTAATTTATTTAAAATGGCTTTGTAGTTAGAGATTTTATTTATACTTGGTATAAAAATCCAATTACTTATTATAGTAAATAAGTTAATTAAATTACTTATAAGTACAAGTCAAGTAATAAATATTAATTGAAAAATTAATACTCAGATCATTAGTATTTGACTTTTTACATTTTAAATTATAAATGATTTTACATCAAAGTTTACATGTTAAGTCTAATATTTAAATCTTAATCACAAATATATTCTACCTCACAACTATTTGTTAAAGCTCTAAACATTTGTATTAAAATATATCTTTTTATTCATGTTTCTACTTAAAATCAAATTGATCTAAAATAGTCTTTAGGGTGTATTAGGGCTGGGCAAAAAAACCGGAACCGAAGAATCGAACCGAACCAAAAATTTAGTTTCGGTTTCGGTTCTTGAAAATTAACCGAACGGTTCCATAATTTAGGAACCACGGTTCTTGGTTAGGAACCGAACCGAACCGAGAACCGAAGTTAGAACCGAAACTAATCTATTAATTGATTTTATTACTCCTAAGATTAGTTGAGCATAAAAACTAGAACCAAAGAACCAAATGGAACCGAACCAAACAAATTTTTTTGGTTTCGGTTTGGTTTTGTGTACATTTTTTTGTAACAAAATGGTTATTTTAAATGTTTTTGTCTAAATAACCATTTGGAATCGGAACCGATTGAAAACCAAATTTATTTTGGTTCCTCTTCGGTTCCAATTTCAAGTATCCATTTGGAACCGGAACCAAGGAGAATCGAACTAAAACCGAACCAAATTTTAGGAAGTATCCATTGATTCTATTATTTTAAAAACTGAGAACCGAACGAACTGAACCGAATCGAACCGAGGAACTATATGCCCACATCTAGGGTGTATGCTTTAAATTATAGATCGGGTCAAGTATTTCTTTTTTCTACAAATACTTAGTTTAACGAGTACTTAATTCAACTAAAACAAATATAAACATTAAATATTCTTACTTGAGCAAACCAAATAATTAAATATATGAAAATTAGTAAGTATCCAGCTCATACCCATTTCTGAATTTGATTTTTTGATTTTCAAAAAAAAGTTTATTGATGTCAATTGAATCAACATATTCTGATTTGTAGTCCAAACACTTTTCATAAAATTTGTAATGTCAAATTTCAGTAAAAAACAGTGGAATATGACTTAACCACTTAACTAAAAACACTTATCTGGTTGTTATGATTCTAGTGAAAAAAATCTAGTTATTATGTAAAACCTAAATCTAAGATATATAAATTATATATAACAAATCTAAACATGATTATGTTATACAATGTAAAATGTAATAATATTATATTGCACTTTGGAAAGGTTTTACGGAAAGAATTTTAAGCCATAACAAAATCTTGTAAGCTTACATTTTTAAATGATTATAGCTAACCAACCACTATCATGTCCTTTATATGTTTGAGCTTTGTTCAATTAGTTTCAGTTCATTTTCAAATTAAGAATCTCTAATATTAATATGAAACCGTAATAGATATGAATAATAAGTCATGGACCGTCTTAATAATGACACGAATATCTAACAAAACTCTTCATCATCATTTTTGGCCAATAAAGTTGAATAAAACTCTAAAAATACCTTTAAAATTCACAAATACATTATATTATTTTGTTGTTTCTCGAAAGAGAGAATCTATGGGCGTATATAATGTAATGAGATAATATTATAATACAAAGGCAATAATTATTATTGGTGAAAATATATGGGCATAACATAAAAGTTTGGTATGTCTTTAAGCAAGTTCGGATTTATTTAAGGAAGATATCTGATGGTGCAACGAACGTACCAATATTATAAAACAAAATATTATGTTGTAGATTCAAATAAAACAAAATATTATAAAACAAAATAAATCTAAGATAGTCTCAGATTTTAGATATTTCCAAAACAAAATTTTGTGAAAGAATTTCAATTAATATGAACTCTGGTTCAAACTTATCACTTCGAAAATACCACAAGTAGACAAATTAATATTTAAAATATTAAAAATCAAGTAACTTTAACTTATCGCTAAATTTTTATTTTTTTCAATAATTAAATAGACAAAATTTTATCCATAGTCTAAATCCTAGATAATATATCAGAAAAGATAATACGAATTTCTAGAGTCAAATTATAAATTTTAGATTGAACCATTTGACCAAATTTATTTTCTAGTTTGAACAATTTTTAACAGAAAATGTAAAATATGTTGTGTTAGAACATAGAGTAGATGAAATTTGTTGATATATGTATATATATTATTAAAAGGGAAATATAAACTTATAAATGGCATTAGTTATTATATTAGGTGCAAGTTTCACCTGCCAAAGATATATGGGTCCATCTTGAACAAAAATTCAGTATATTCTCATTCTTTTTTAGATAACAAACTTTACTAATACTCAATTTACACCATTTTAATCATTATCATATTATGTGCTGACTGGTGGCTGATTATATATAAATGTCAATCCTGAAACTGTTCCAGATAAATGTTAATTAAATTATACAAACAATAAATATTTCACTACATTGTGCAACTCGTGTAACAATAATGTAAATTCTTAGATAAGAAATACATATAAAAAAAAATATAATTAGAAAGAAAAAAATGTATTTTCTTTTAGTTAAAAGAGGTATTTTATAATACCTCAAATGGATTTTGTTTTTGTCAACAACAATCGGTTAGATCAAGAATTGATCAAGACAATATTGCAACACGCTTCTTCTCTTTCTCTTCTTCGATGATTTTGCTCGAGACTCGAACCAGACAAGCATTAAACTTGAATGAATGTCAATTTTTATGCATAAATTAGGTTTATTTTTAATGTGTGATATTTACCACTCATACATTTGCATAAAAGTAATTTAAACAAGTAATTTTTTTGGACATCTTACAACTATGACTTCTTAGAATAAAACAATTTTTTTTGTTAGTTCTGCAAAGCTCAATTTCACATACTAAATCGTAAATTATCGATATATGCGATTTTTAGTGTCGAATCGATAAGAAAGACAAAAAAACATTTGATTCACTACATTTCTCATTTTTTTTAATAAATGGATTGATAAAAATCCGATCACTAACCAAATATTTCAAACTTCTAACACCTGAAATAAACATAGTTTTTTAGAGTTGATTCAGATGAAAAAATAGTAGAGCAACACTCAACGATTTAACCAAATATAATTCTGAGAATCAAACAAATGCAAAAGAAATATTTTATGTAAAGAATATTCTATTTTTTCATATTTACATAGTAAGTAATGATTTTTTTCCTGATAAACCCTTAAACAAATCAAGAAAATTCGTTGCTCCATTGATATTTATTGACCATCTAGACGAATTTTTTCCTCTCATTGACGTTTTTGACTTTTAAATTAATTTATGTTTCTCTTCATATATATACACACACAAAGTCACAAACTCATAATCATAACACATTTATGAGTTTTTCTTTTTATGAAATCAAATGGACAAATCTGAAAAAATCGCTTATGCTTCAGTTTTGTCATTTCTCTCACTTTTCATTCTTCTTCTCACCATCTTCCTTTTCTTAATATGCAGAAAGAAAAAACCGATCCGGTTCGATGAACCTCTACTTTCAGAAACCAAACCGGCCTGTGTTGCTTATTCCTTAACCGAAATTGATTCAGCAACCGATGGATTTAACCAACGACGAATCATTGGTAAAGGTCGTTTAGGAACGGTTTACGCTGCGGTTATTCCACGGCATAGAAATCTCGTCGCGGTTAAACGAATTCATCCCGGTTTGGTGTTGAGCAAACCGGGTTTCGGTTTTTCTACGGTTATTAAGAAGCTTTCTTCTTCTCTACATCCAAACGTCGTCTCGATTTTAGGATTCTCAGAAGCACCCGGAGAAAGAATTGTGGTAACTGAATTCATCGGAGATGGGAAGAGCTTGAGTGATTACTTATACGGAGATTCCGATTCCGAAGATGATTCAGCGGTTGCGGTTGAATTTGGGTGGAGGAAGCGTTTTAAAATCGCGGCGGGAGCAGCGAGAGGTTTGGAGTATTTACACGAAAACGCAAATCCTAGAATTGTTCATGGTCGATTTACATCTTCAAATATATTGATAGATTTGAAATTCTCAGCTAAGATTTGTGATTACGGATTTGGATTTTTGATTCCTCGTGAAAAATCGGAGCTTTCTGGGTATAATGAAGAAGGGTATTGTAAAGAGAGTGATGTGTATGGATATGGTGTCGTTTTACTGGAGATTCTAAGTGGAAGAAGAAGCGAAAATGGATTGATTGTGAAATGGGCAACACCATTGATCAAAGAACAGAGATTTGGTGAGCTTTTAGATCCGAGAATCGTTGTTCAAAGTGAAACTAAGAGTTTGGTTATAAGATTAGCAAAGGTTGCTTTGGCTTGTGTTGGGAATTCACGGAGAAGTCGGCCATCGATTTCCGAAGTGGCGGCGATTTTGAACAGTTTGGAAAGAGAAGGAGGATTGATTTGAACAATTTTTAAACGTTTTGGGGCTTTTTGCGAATTATTTGTAGTTAAAGGATTAGGGTAGTTGTTAAAGGAAACAACTTCGTAAATGCGTTTTGACGCATTGTACATTAAATACTTTATGGAGTTATATAATTGGTTTCCATGTGAATCAATCAAATTTGTGGGGTTATTTGAGAATTCCAAACATTTTGGGTTTTAAATAAAAAACTGAAAATCAAAGGGGTAGGATTTTTTTTTGTCAACGACATTATTATAAAATACAAATTGCACAATCCAAAATACGGTACAATCAACTATAACATGTCTTTCTTACAAACCTAGCGAAAGTATCAGTTTTATAGTTGAGATCACGTGGAATAGTCGAAAGGTAGAAAAACGAGAATATTGTGTAACCGTACAAAGTCTTCTTGGTAGGGAAGAAAAGCTGGCCATTCCTCCGGACTAGTAAGAATATGCACCGCCGTCTCACAATCTGTCGACATCTCGACCTCCAAAGCCTGAATAGCTACTAGTGATTCTATGGTTCATAGAACAACTTCGACTTCTGCATGCAACGCTGATAAACTGCAGTTGACACAACGAACATCCGAACAAGATCTTTTCATCGTATCTGGAAAGCTGAACCACCATAACCCTGTTAATTGGTCTGTTATCTTCCAGGAAGGGGTAGGATTGTTGTTAGCAAAATATACATATATAGTTTTAGACAATTGTTATGAAGTAAATTATGTGTTCTGTCTGAAAACAATCATAGATTACGAGAACTGTAATAAAATAATATTGAAATTGTGAACGAAAGAATATTAAAATCGATAACGAGACTTGGAAGAGAGGTGTTCGTCAAAACTGGACGGTGGACCAAATCTTGCCAACTTGTGGACCAAGTCGTATTTTTCTTCTGCGGTGAATTCATTTTGGGTTTAAGTAATTTTTGTTATGAATTTTCCAATTTACTAAAAACAAATGTAACATATTGTTAAAAAATTTCAAAATTTATTTTACAAAACAAAATATTGATCGCAAATGGCATCTAATCTAGTATCAGATGGTAAGTCCACTTAAGGCATCACATTTGTATAACCTGGGATCGAATCTCCATGTCTACATTATGTAGGAATTTGGCTATTGGGCCGGCCAGTTATGGCCCAAAATAATCTGCCGTTAACAAAAAAAAAATTTGTTTATACATACAAAATGATTATAATAAAAAATAGTTTTACAACTTTGGAATTATTTAACGTATCATTTTTATTACTTCTATAACGCATTGGTTATAGCAATAATATAATAAATGGATATTTTTTTTTTGTCAACGGATTAACTATGCAACAATTTTTAGGTATTTTAGTTTTGTTTATATAAGATCCGTTCAATATTTTTGTGGGTTCGGATCAGGTTCAGATATTAAATTTTGGGTTCCAGACGAGTTTGGTTCTTATAAAATACCATATTTCGGATCGGATTCAACTACGGTTTGGATATTTGAATCTTTTAACTAATTTTTTAATCAAAATATTTTCAAAAAATTAGAAAATAATCTTAAAATCACAACTCAATTAAAATATTTTATATTCTAGTCTTTTTGTTATATTGATTATAAAGTTATTAGTTTATTTAGATTTGTAGTTGTAATTTTAAATATTTGTATAATTAAAAAAATATATAAATATTTGTGTAAATATATTATATATTTCGGGTATTTTAGGTACTGGTTCAGGTTTTACCTGATCGGGTATCGTATATTTGCACTTTTTCAATGTAAAATTCGTTCGAATATTTTATAAATTTTGGTTTGGTTCGGTTCTTCTTATTTCGGATCAAATTCGGGTTCAAATTCGAATTTTGGATATTATGCTCCTACCTAATTTTGGGTTTTGTATACAAAATATAGAGTAAAAACTTCTAGTATTTTTTGGTAAACAATTAGATCGACATCTAAAATTCTAACAATGATATGGTTGGAGCTATTTAGATGGATAAGTCAACATTTCATCAGAAATACTTTCTCCGTAGATATATAGAGTATATAGTCGATTTTTTTCGTCAACTAGCCTAATTTTTTAATCGTTCTTCAAATATTTTAAATAAAGGATTCCAATCTTGATGTCTAAGTTTATAATGATCCGAAAACATGTACTATTTCTTCTTTTTGGTTGACGTCTTAATTAGTTTAGAAAGTGGTTACGTAATCACAACCATTTAGTACTTATCTACTTCTCAAAGTACATAATTCTTCTCTTGATGTCACATCACATTGATACAAATCAAATGCAGAAAAACTTATAGATAAACTGTAGAATCATTCCTTTAATCTTAACTAGTCAAAGCCGTTGATTGAGAATTGAAGAACCTAATTTCAAAGCAAACGGTCGACCTTAAATCTCAATAGAAATCTGAAACTAAGAAATCAAATATAAGAACAAAAGTTCAACACCAAACCGACTCAAGCCCCACACCACTTAATACCAACCCAAAGACAACACTCATAAACCCTAAAACCTCAGATTCAATACACCTTTCTATCTCGGTTTACTTTCTCAAGTACAAACTGATATAACGAAAGTAAGAGCCTTTCTAATTTCAACTCTTTACTAATCTCTAAAGATTGAAACTTCGAAGATTAAAACATGTTCATCTTCTTACTCTGTACAGAGTCTTGTCCTAAGAAGTGACTTCTCTCTGTCTCTTTCTCTCTTCCTCTTTCTTGGGAAGAACATGAGACTCATACAAAGCAATAATCTCTTTTTTATTTTGATGTCCTCGGTTTAATAGCAGATGTCCACAATCGTACTTCGTCATTTCATGTTTTAGTTTCTGCACAGTGAGCTTCCTGTAATCTTCTTCCTCATCGCCATTGTCTTGATAGCTTTGGAAGTCATCATCGCCTTCGTCATTAGGACCATGATCATCTTCTCTTGTGCTTCGACTTCGCTTATTAGTCCTCAAGATTCTATCACTTTCTTCTCCAATGTCCATATCAACAATATCTTCAACTCTGCTTCGTTTCCCACGGGAGGAACTTGCAGCTCTGATTTTGTTGTCAAGGGAGGATTCCTTTAATTTAGCTTGAGCTAATTCTTGCTGAAGATGATCAACGCTTGCCTGTGCAGCTTGTAGCTCAAGAGAAAGAGCTTCGGCTCTTCGATTTGCAGCTATGTGAGCCTTACGCTCTTCATCCAATAGCTTTTCAAGTGACTTCACATTATGAGCCCTCTGTTCATTGGTTTTCTTTAACAATGACTCAATTTCTTTCTCTCGTTCTTCAACTCTTGCTTCTAAAACTGTAACTTTGGAAACAGCCTCCATCTCAGACATCCGAAGTCTCTGCAATTCATCCTCCAAGTCAACCTTCTGTCTATCTAAATTTTCGATTTGCCTCTCAGTTCGTTCGATCTGAGCAAGTCTTTCCATCGCCAGCCTTTGACTCTCACTTTTCTCCTTTTGGGAAGTTACAGCATCAGCTCGAGCTTTGTCTGCCAATTCAGTAGAGCGTTTAGCTTCTATTTCAGCTGCTTTACATCTCTCTTTGACTTCATCAAAACTTTGAAACTCAGATCGATACTTTTGCTCCATACGGATTTTCTCCTGCTCCAACTTGTTAGCTTCCTTTTCATATGCTAGAGCTTTTGTGTTGGCACTGTCTAACTTATCAGTCATTTCCCTTAATGCCAATTTCAGTGATGCTAACTCCACGTCAAAGCTTTTAATTTTTGACTCAGCCACCTGCGAAAAGATACAACACCACCTAAGACCCACATTCGACAAAGGTTCCACTGATACACAGCAAAATTATAAGAATGCAAGGAGCCATACGAAAGCTACTTTTGTACAAATGTTTATAACATAGAAAGATAATTAGCACGACGAGGTCAACATAGATATACTATCATATTGTAAAAGCTCACCTTCAACTCTGATCTTAGAACCGTTAAAGACTGCTCGGCCTTCTCAAGTTTTGTTGCCTTCTCCTTGATTTCTTCATCCTGAAAAAGATGAACACCACATAATGGTGATGTGCTGAGAAAAACTCAAAGTCGTCTTTCTAACAAATGGTACAAAGAAAGATACCTTGTCAGCTAAAGTGATACTAAATTCCTCCCTAAGAGCATCTTCCCTCAACTGTGTTTCCTTGCCGGAACGTTCTTGCACAGAAGCAGCCTTTTGAAGAGCAGATCGTGCCTCCCCTACAGCATAATCGTACTTCCTTTTCCATTCCTCTGTCTCCTCTTGAGCGGATTTGGCTTGTTCTCTAGCTGCAGCAAGCCTAGCTTCAGAAGTAGTACTTCGTGTCCTAAGTACTTCCATTTCGGAATTAAGCTGATCTTGAACCGCTTTCTGCTTCAAAACAATCTGATCATAATTTCTGTTCCAGTCTTTAATTTCTTCTTTCTTAGATTCCACGGTCTTGACCAAAGTGGAGCATCGCTCATTTAGTGAACTGTTCTCGCCTTGTAGTTTAGTTATACGCTCTCTGTACATATCTTCCAGTTTTTTCTTGTCCTTGTTGGATTCATCATAACGTTTCTGATATTCCAACTTGTATCTCTCGCTATCAGCCAACTGCTGTTTTAGATGTTTCATTGCATCTTCAACAGAACGGAATTTCACTGCAAGTGAGTTCTTCTCAATAGAAATGCTATCTATAAGCCTTTTGGTGAGATCATATATCGGTCCTTCTAAGCTGCAAAATTATGAACATACATCATAAGATGTGCAAAATACATGATTCTAAACAAACCTAGGCATATGTAAAACTCAGTAGGGAGCGGAAGCAATGATATACCTTTGTTGCAAGAATACAGAAAGTTTCTGCCATTTACCCGGACCATGGCATGATGCCTCATATTCTGACAAACGAGCTTCTAAAACCTGAGACACAGTCGATCATTAAGACAACAAGAACAAAAATCAGCAACCAGTTGAAGCGGCGGAACTATAATCCCTTTTCCATCTATCCAAAAATATAAATTCATAGATAACCAACCTTAACAACATTATCCATACTTGCATTAGAGGCATGGCAAGCTGCTCTCAACTGCTTTTCCATGCTCTGGATAGTACTCGTGCATCGCAAATCTGCCTCCATGAAAGCGTTCTTCTTGTAATCCTGGATAAGCACAATGTTGTCTATATCAGCACAAGGTAGTGAGAAGCGCAACTTCATGTGCTTACTAAACTTAGTTTAACAAAAACGAGTGCTTACTACAGAATGACCCGGATTTAGAATCTATTACCTCAAATCTTTTCTTCAAGTCCTTATGGAGAAGAGCCTCATATTTTTTTCTTGCTGCACCAGCCCCTACAGCGTTAGCATTAAACATAGCCAATGCTTTTCGAGCTGCCTCTTCATGTTCTTCCCTCAGTGCACCCTACATATGTCAGAACTCGAATTAGTCATAAATTTCAAATAAGGAGAGGCTAAAGCCAAAACACTTACTTCTTCAGGATCTTTTGATTGGTCAAAAGCAGTCATATAGGCTTCTACACCAGAATCATATGCTCTTCGACACTCAGTTTCTTCGACACTCTGCCATAGATATAGTTAAGAAAAAACTTAATAAAGTATCTGGAAGAAAATAGGCTTGCATGAGTAAAAATATACCAACTGATCCCCACAATGGCTTGAATTACAAAGATTTCTAAATGCAATAATCAACCAAATTTTCACCTCTTAAAAGTATAATGTATGCCACTTTATGTAAACATGGCTATATCCAGTCAAATCCTTCTAGTTTCAAATTTTTAAACTACTAACAAAACAGCATGGCTTTTGACTGAAAGCATTAGACATCCACGGAGGCAAGAAATATCAGACCTGCCAAGATGACGTTATTGTTGGTACAGCACCATTATTTAACGCATCCAGATAAGACTGTGTTATACCAACAAGAATGGGACCAGTCATCACAGTACCCCCCAGTTGCTTAGGCCTTGTCTTCTCAAAAACAAACTTGGTAAATGCATCCAGGCCAGCACCAAATTCAGGTCTCAATTTTTCCAACTGCACATATACACAGATTATAATGCAACAAAGCTTTGACAAACATAAACACCACTACAGCATAGTATTATAGGTGAAAGATCATGCATAGAGTGCTACTAACCGCAATTTGATCAAGTCTTTGGAGGTCTTTTTCGTTGTTCAGAGGCCTTACAAGGGTAAAGCACTCTCTGTCTGGAAAAAGAGCACGAATTGAATCTCGGATCTGCAAAAACATTGTTTGGATTTAAATTGACTGGAAAAAATTCTAGCAAAAGATTTACACTTGATTGCCACAAACAGATTTCTCAAGAGTGTCTAAATATCTAAATAAATACAATTGAAAAAAGAAATCACATATTACCTCATTTTTAGCACCAATATCTCCTCCACTACCTTGAACTGGCCTTAGCGCAATTTCTAAATAGTCACGTGGAGTAATCTTCCGATTATCTTCTACTAGATCCAAATAGAAGTCCTACAATAAAATATCTCAATGCCAATACTTATCTATAAGCAGTAATATCTACAAACATGATTGACAGAGGATTACCCTTAACAACCAGACAAAGATGGGAGAAAACTGCCCAAGTTCAGAGCGGGAGCTTGTCCCTCCAGAAGCTTTTACACGGATATGCTTTGTCATTTGAGTTACAAGAGACAGGCGATCAAGTGATGCTTCATCAATACCTCCCATCTGACAAGATACAAACATAAACAACACCTAAGCAAAAACAAGAGAGAAAACAATTTTGCAAGGGAAACTTGGACTCTAACCAACCTGATTGTATACGAACATGCTTGACAAAAGAACAGCTAATGAGAATATCTGAGTGCTATAGGTACCCTGTAGTATTGGAAGGAAGGTAAATCAGTACATGCTTATCCATAAGACATCAATTCTGTGATGACAAAGCAATTTCACAGGCAGACACAAATTTTTCTTACCGTTTGATCATAAGCATCAATCCCTTCACTATCTAACAACAGAAGATTGTATTCGGTTCCGTCAAGAGCTGTTCTTTTAATAGGAGAACTCCATAACCAAAGTCCCTTGGTACACGGCTTGTGTGTTGATGCTACTTGAAACCCATTACTGCGCCCAAGAAGCTACAAAAACGCAATATCGCAATGAAAACCCAACAAATCAATTCGACATAATAGAACACAGAAACCTTTCTTCCAAAAATCGATATAATGTACACATACCCAAATCATACAAACGTCATTCCTAAGGGGAACTCAGGAAACAAACTTTTAAACCTTTGAATATACTAGCAAAACATTATCCTTATTGCTGAATCCAAAAAGTTTGCAAAATCTCATAAATCAATTGGAGGAAACAATAACATGAACCCTAATTTACCTAAACCCTAAACCTCGAACCAATGTACAAAGAACCAAATTAAAAGAAAAAAAAACAACATTGCCCACGAAAACCCAAAAACAAAATCTTAGGGATACGAAAAAATCTAACCTGATTCAAAATAAAGCTCTTTCCTTGACGAGCCCTACCACAAACCGAAACAACACCAATTGGTTCCTTAACGAGTTGCAAAGTAGCAACAGCCTCAGGGTCCATACGAAACTTGCCCTTTTCATCACAATACACTAAACGGATCGGTCTCGGTGGACCCGTCACTGCAGACGAAGATGCCGGAGACGTCGAAGGGTATGATCTCGGTAATGGAGAAGCGGAATCAGAGGGAGAACTCTTCCCTCGACTAAAAAGACTCCTCATATCTCCAAAATGTTCTTGGAAAATTCGAGTTCCTTCGTCTCTTAGTTTCGCTCAGAATCTAAATATTCCAAATTCACTGTTTTTGAAAAAGAGGAGAAAAAAGTAGCGAAAAGAGAAGAAGAGAGAACCTAAAGAAGTAAAGATCTGTCTCGACTGAGAGAGAACAAGACAGCGATGAAAGGAATTAACTATTCGCGTATACTAGGCCCACACATAACCTTTTGGGCCTTTATGGGTTTTTATGTGATGTCTTAGAGCATCCACATTGTGTTCCTAAATTAAAACATCAATTTGGAAGACATAAATTTTTTTTTTTTTAATTTTCTTTTTGAAAAAAAGAAAATTTATTTTTTCTAAGAACCCCTAGGAAGATTCACTGATGCGGATGGTCTTATATTTGTGTAAGTTATTTTTCTTTCAAAATGACCGATTATATTGGGCACAACTAGCCGGTCCAATAGCCAAATTCCTACCTAATGTAGGTAGGGGAATTCAATCCCGGTTATACAAATGCATTATCTTAAGTGGACTTACCGCCTATAATGTAAGTCTACTTATATTATGTTGACTTACCGGCTGTAATTCCGGGTTAAACAAATGAACTGTCTTAGATGACATTTGCAATGTAAGTCTACTTTAATAGAGGAGATTTTCATCAACTTATCTTCAATTTAACCAAAAATGTTATTGATAGACTAGTTTCATTTTCTTGGCGAAATACTTAGTCGTGATCTTCGGTTTTGGTTTCATTGTCGACTTCGACTTTATCTTGCATTATGTTGACCTCTAGAGCCCAATTTTAGAAATCAATTGAACACTCCATTGAATTGATCTTCTCTAATATGTTTTCCTATTATATATATATATATATATATATATATATATATATTAAATAATGTCTATTTACGTGAAAATGCATGAACAATATTCAATGAATCATATAAAAATTTGCTAAGACAAAAGTAATAAGACCAACAATGATGTTTTTTTAGGACAAATGGCAGATAAAAACACAATGATAAAGATCAGAGAAAATGTGTTAGTAGTTGCTTTCAAGAAATGAATTAAACAGCTCAGCTTTTTTATTAATTTGTGTCCGTTAATGCTCTATCGTGTATATGATTATACTATATATACATAACCAGAAAGCTCCCTGAACATGCTCCGTACGGCTTTCTCAAACCTCATGCAAAATTAATTAATTAATTTCTAAGAAATTTCCATAAATTAACGTAATTATATATAAATTCGTTGTAAATTTGATATATAATCTATTAGTTTTTATCGACATAAAAAAATTTTATCAGCTTGATGTCAAGTGGTTAAGTCCACTTATATAGTCTTTGTATCATAATTTGATTTTAGAAAGTTATGTAACTCTGCAAAATATTGTTTGATGTTTTTTTTTTCTTTTATAGATTTCGATTGCAAAAAGTTGTGTAATTTCGTATAATATTTTTTGTATTCTCTTTTTCAGCAAGGTTTCATTCTAAAAATTGTGTAACCCTGCATACTATTATTTGGTGTTTTTTTACCAGAGTTCGACTACATAAAATCGTGTAACTTCGCATGATATTATTTAGTATTTTGGAAACAACTAAAGATTTAAACTATGAATCGGATTATGTGGATCCAGTTGACAAAAAAAACTCAATCAGTTTTTATTTTTCATTCACATCTATAAGTCAACGGTTCATGCAAAACTACTCCTCTCATCCTCTTAACAACTTGCTCAGCCTTAAAAGTCCGATGATAAAGAGGCTGAGCCAGAGAGTTCGAGTCAAGAAAATATAAACACAAGACCATCAAAACCGAGTTCAAAAACATTGGAATCGGTCCAAATAGCCACAACAATAGATCAAGAGCCAAATAAAGAGCCCTAAGACCTAAAGACCAAAAGTTACCACCTCTCAAGACAAATCTCTTAACCATATCCGGAGGAATTTCTTCACCAGGAGTGGTAATAAGATAATTAGCATGTAAGAAACATCTTGTAGATTGAACAAAAGAACTAAAAGCAACTAGAAAACAAACAAGTAGAGATGTGTATTTGATGATCATTGTGATTGAACTTGTGTCTCCATAGACAAAATGTCCTGTAAAAACTGTCATATTAACCGGTGAGCTTCCGATCCATGCACCGATAAGTGAACTCAATGTTAAAGCAATGGAAGCCATGAATGTTGCAGCTGATATGCTGCTTGAAAGAACAGTTAAAGCATTACCCAATTCTTCCTTTTTAGCCTGTAATCATTTCAGCTAAACATTAGAACATAGTAATAAAAATATTTTCTATAACCACGATTTAGCAATGAAATAACTATATTGATCTAACAATGAACGTATAGCTACGAAAAAAACCAGATTGTAGTAAGAGATTACTTGCCTGCATGATACGATCAACCCAAATGGATTTATCGATGTTCATGAAACCAATAATGGTTTTATAAGGAGAATAAAGGATTCTATAAAGAAGAAAAAGATGGTAAGAAAAAAATATGATTAAGCCAAATGGGACAAGAACCAAATCTAAGTACTCTTTTTTCAAAGTGTCTCCATCTTCTTCCTTTTCTCTACTTCTGTGCTTTAATGTCTGTCTCTATTATATATATGAATAAGTTATTTGATTTTGCGTAGAAATTAAAGAATAAGGAACTGAGATTAAGCTAGAAAGTTATGAGATTTAGAGGAATCTTACACGTATGGAATATCCACTTTGCTTCATTTTCATATCTGACTAGACTTATTATTACATATCTATATATAATAGTGGGAATAAAAAAATACATGTTAACAATGGCTAAACAAATGATTTATGCAAAAATAATATGAAATATAAAATTAAAAATAAATTGCAATAGATTTTTTTTATAATTCAGGAATCGCAAATTCTATGAATGAGACCTCGATTATTTTTAGGGGAATTGTAGCCAACAAATAAATCTTTTTTCCGGATATTCAAATTGATCGATAGATAGACTCATATTTGTATAAAGAGTGTCCGAAAGAATATGAGTTAGTTTTGAGTGTTGGAGGAATCAAACCCGTAAATGTGACAACATCCCGAACCCGTCTTTTGTCCCCCGCCTACATTATGTAATAATTTAGCTATTGAACCGGCCAGTTGTGGCCCAATATAATTTGCCGTTGACAAAAAAATGTAGAAAACAAGGAACCGATTTGGCAAAAGCTCTAATCCTTTTGGAATCATTCACACATTGTTATTTGTTTGTTCTCATAAGACACTGAGAAAACACAACTTGTTCCTGTATTTTCCTCGGATAGTAATATTACAACATACGGCAGATTAACTCTAAAATGGACTTGCCCGAATTTTTGATAACATATAAGTCTAGAAGTTATTATACTTTCTTTTGACAGAGACATGTTCATGATCATCTTCATCATCCTCTTCTTCCTCTTCTTCTTCTGGTTCAACATCATCTTCTTCTTCTTGCTCAACATCATCTTCCACAGTATTAACCCTCTCACATTCATCAATCCATTCACTATAACTACATTCATTTGAAAAGAAAGAAACAAGCGATTTAGAAACAAAAACAGAAGTGAAACAAAAGCAAAAAGACAAATGGTAGTAGAGATTTGTAACTTACATGTCTATAGCTTCAGTCAAAGCTACAACACACAGAAATACAATAGAATGATCAAATATGGAAAAAGAGAAAAACAGATTCAATATCGACTTAAAACGTTTTGAAAGATCGAAAAACCTGTAATAGTAGTGCTAAAGTATTCTTCACAGATTCTACAAGCTGCAGTACCTGTCAGAGTCTTCATATCACTGTATTAAAATAACAAAGAAAATTCATCATCTCAAACTGTAGTTTCGATTGATTTCATCATCTCAAACTGTAGTATCAATTGATTTCATCATCTCAAATTGTAAATTCATCTTACATTTGGCATTCAACACTCGAGCCGTGATTGCAGAAAGGACAACTAAAGACTGTGTCAAGCTTGTCCATTCGCTTCGTAGGAGCAGGCTTTGCTCTTGATTTCCTCTTTCCCATTGTTTAATCACCTTTAACACATAACAATGAATCGAAACATAAAATTGATATACATGAATTGAGAAAACACATTCAACTCCAAAAGTAATCTCAATCATTTGCTAAAAACTAATCAACATAGAATTCGGAAAAAGATCAATACTTTCACCATACCCAGAGAGATAAACTCAATCGCGTGAGAAATTACTCTTTCATTGATAGTTCGTAATGATCAATAGTTTGACTTTAGAACAGATTCAACTTCAACGAATCTCAGAAATCCATACCCAATCTAAAAAAACTAAAAACTCATAACTTTACGTAATCTCCAGATTCAAAGAATCAGAAATTGAATAAATGAACAAAAATAAAAGAGTAAAACTTTGGTAAAGATCAAAGTTGATAATTTTAACAGAAATTAATGAATCCAGAGAAAGACAAACCTGTAATTGCACAAGATCGGTTACTGGAGGAAGAACAAAATAACGAAACCCTAGACAGTTCGATGATAAATGTGAAATCGGGGAAAGAAGATTATTGCAATTTAGGAAACTTTAGTAAACGACACCGTTTCATCGGAAAATTTAGTGACCGTTGGATCTACAAATTCACACTGATTTATAGTACACTGTGATACAGAGGAACAGATCGTAATTACACTGAAACACAGAATTATCCCCAAAACAACCACAGGTGGCTTTTAGGGTTTTCCTTTCCTAGTCGTAACAGGAAAATAGAGGACAAGATCCTCCACTAACTTTAAAAAGCTAGTCTTTTTTAATTTCTCTCTGGATTCGATTCGTTTCCTTGTCAAAAAGTCGAATTTTGTGGTTTCGTTTTTTGGTTTTGCTTCGTTTCTCTTTTGGAGAATTTTGTGGTGTGTCTGAGACGATGGGAAGAGGCAAGTTCAAGGGAAAGCCTACCGGCCAACGCCGATTCTCTAGTGCAGCTGATATACGTAAGTTTCTTCTTTTGATGGTTTTCGTAATCTTTGTTTTGATAATTTGAGCTCGATATATTCGATTTGCTAGATAGATTCGGTGTTTGTTAAAATCTGTTGAATTTGATTATTTATCATTATTGGGTTTGCTTGTTTTAAGCCCTTTTGGAACTGCGAGCTTTGTTGAAAGGTTCCATTAAATTGGATTGATTAACTTGATGCTGATTCTGGTACAAAGTTCAGATTTTTTTTATTGCTGTATTGATTTATTCGAGTTCAGATGATCATTGGTTATTCACAAGTTTAGGTTTTGATGTGTTGTTGGCATGGTTTTAATCCGACTGTTTTGAGCTCGAATCAGTTTTTCATGTTTGCCTTAATTGGATTGTTTGATTTGTCTTTTGGAATTGCAATATCTCTCTATATCGGTTTCCTTACTTTTTGCTCCTCTGCTTTTGTCTGATCGATTTCGGCTCATAATTAATGTTTCTCATGCAAATCCTGTATCATAGACCATCAGATCATTGTAACTATAGATTTTGCAACAAGCTAGAACCAGTTCAATGAGATCATCCAATCTAACAGCTTAAGAGAAAAAAGGCTAAGAACTCATAAGGACTATAATCTGATAGTGGATTTATGTGGATCAGAATTAAATTTTTGAAGTTGTGTCTTCTGTTGGTTTTGTAGTTGCTGGCACTTCTGCTGCACGTCCTCGATCATTCAAGCAGGTACTTTGTAATTTCCTTTTGCATTTTTGATACATTTGTCGATGTAAGTGGGTGAATCATTGGCCCTTTTGCTGAATTATCAGAAAGAAGCTGAGTTCGAAGCTGAGAAAGAAGATTTTGAAGAAGAGTCAGAAGAGGAATCTGAAGAAGAATCCGAAGATGATTCTGATGTGAGTTAAAACTCTTTATTTTGTTTGGCCTCATCCATTATCAATTGGATAATTCACTTTTAATTTGTATATAATATCAGGTGAAGAAGAAAGGAACTGAATCTGTAATCGAAGTTGATAACCCTAACAGAGTAAAACAAAAGACCTTAAAAGCAAGAGACCTCGATGTAAGTTATCTAAATTAGTAGTCAGTTCCTGTGAATCTGTTTATCTAAACAACTTCGAATTAAGTATTCTGTTTTTTATCCATTTGTTAGATTACAAAAACCACTGAACTCTCGAGGCGTGAAAGGTCTGTTGCTACTACTAAACACTCTTAAACTCTTTATCCTTTCAACTTCTTTATAAGGAACCTCTTCATTATACTTCCGTGTATTGTCTTTTCTTAATTTTGCAGAGAGGAGCTAGAGAAGCAGCGAGCTCATGAGCGATACATGAGGCTGCAAGAGCAAGGCAAAACTGAACAAGCAAGAAAGGACTTAGGTAAACAGCAACAAATCTCAAGTCCTTCTTCCGTCGTTTCAAATGGAGTTTCTGATTTTCTTGTCTCGTGTGTATACAGATCGTTTGGCTCTGATTCGCCAACAAAGAGAAGAAGCTGCCAAGAAGCGAGAAGAGGAAAAAGCTGGTAAAAAACCTACCTTTTGTTTCTAAAACAGAAACTTTTCTTCATGTTTCTGATCTTGTAATGTCTTGGTTATTGCAGCAAGAGATGCTAAGAAAGTTGAAGGACGCAAATGAGAAAGTGATCATACTCAAAAGACCTACCTACCATTCAGTTTTATGCAATTAAGATATGTTGTCTTTTTACTTTAACTTCTACGATTGATAATGATTAAACCTCTGTTACTACTCCAAAGATCGTTGATATCTTCTCGATCTTAATACATTTTAAAGTTATCTCTCAACTCATTTAGGTCTTAATACATTCCATCTCACCATCTTATTCATTTTAAGTCGCATCTATAGCTTTTATTAAGTGAAAGAAATTATGTTCTGAATAAAGAAAGTGAGAAAATCAGAAATATATACTAACATAAAAGATATATTCATATAAATATAGACATAATCTCCACCACTCGCATGATTTTTTCTCTAATTTTCATGAAAAAGCTAAAATATACAAAAATCTGAATCATTTAGCCTAGTGGCAGGTGATAAGTCCACAAGAGACATGCGCACTTGCACATCCTGGGATCGAGTCCTGCCGTTTGCATTTGCAAGAACTTGGCTAATGGACCGGCCATTTGTGGCCAATGTTGACAAAAAAAAATTATATATAATCTTGTTTTAGTCATTTTTTCTTGCTTTACGTACGTTTTCGAGTAGTCGTTATTGGAACTGTTAACAATTAGTTTTTGGCCTAGCAAAAATATAATAGACATTTTTTTTGATGATCTAAGAGGTTTTGGTCCGTTGAGGACAAATGTCTTAGTGATGTTGTTACTTTACAAATTTTTAATCATTGGAGATCGTATTCCCTACTTTAAAAAATTGCTAGACTAGTTGATAAAAAAAGGAGGTTCTGTCAAAACTTGTACATTTCATAAATAATTCTATAAATTTGAAAATAAATATAAAATATAACAAATAATAATATTGTTAACAATCTTTCTACCTATAAAGTGAAAATTGGTATTATTGATTTACAGTGACCTATCGATTTTGCGCTTGTCATTTACCAAATTATCAAGTTATCATTTGTGCTTGTTCAAATTTTGACTTAAAGGTTTTGCCATATGGTTCTCATCCATTTACATAATATTAGTTATCAGGACATGACTTAACAAATTATGAGAAGACGATTAAAAAACTCTAAACAACATCAATATGACTCTTCCACTATAACAAATAAAACCAAATTATTCCATTATAGTTTCCAAAGAAAAAGCAAATGACAAATTGTGATCAATTCTTACTTTTTTGTTTAACTGATAACTGGATCAACAAAATTTTATTCATAGTTCAAACTCAATCGATTTATAAAAAAAATCGGAATCATTAGCTAAAACATCTAACCAACTCAACTTTGTTTATTTTATTTATTATTTTATTTTTAGTTTTATTTTTATTAATGATCTGCCTCCTTCTTCGTCATTCCATTCTTTATTCTTCAAACGTCTTTATTCTTCGAAGGAGTTTTTCCATTCTTCGAAGTAGTTCAACCTAAATTTTAAGTGAGAAATATTATATTTTAATATAAGAAAGATATCTCTAAAATTATATAAAGAGTTAAAAAACGAACACAACTTACATCAAGTCCCGTGCCACTCGCATAATTTTTTCTCAAGTCCTCTACAAAAAGCTAAAATTTACAAAATTGTGAATAATATATTTTCTAAACACAAAATAGAATGTAAATTGCTTTTAGCCTAATGGATGACGGTAAGTCCACTTAAAGCAACTTATTTGCACAACCAGAAATCGAGTTTCCCTGCCTACATTATGTAGGAATTTTGCTATTGAGCCGGCCAGTTATGTCCCAATTAATCTGTCGTTGAAAAAAAAAACACAAAATAGAATACAAAAAAAACATTAAAGTATTCATTTAAATGAACAATTACCTTGAGATCTTTCGTCCATTGTTCAGCCGTTTCTTTGAAACGATCGTGTTTAGTTATAACCTCAAAAAGTTTCAGCTTTGTCTTATCAAGCTTCTCCATTTCTGTATAACATTCATTCATTTCCTCTTCCTCTTCACTACCCTAAATTTACGAAAATTTATATACTTTATATTGTACTAGTGAAAAATTTGGTGGATGAAAAGGATTCATCGCACTATCATCAGCGTCTAACTACTACTGAATTTGGTGGACAAAAAATCACCGGGAAATGTCACAGTGAATGTCAATTGGACCGTGATGGCCATCTTTAATTTCAAGTCTTCACAACTTTCTTCTGGGTAATTAGCTTCTAAAAAATATGTTTAGACCAAACTTTTAATTGAGATGAGCCCATGTATTTTTCTTTTCATGCATTTAAATAGAAAACCAATTAAAAAAAAAAAAATTGATCTAGGCATGAAAAAAATCTAGAAGTCATCAAATAAAAATCATCAAAAAATTACAAAAAGAAAAGAAAAAAACCAAAACATAACCATGATTTCTATACGATACTATAGAAATCTGTTACTATACGATAGTTATATATAATATATATATAAAATATATTTATATAAACATCTATTTATTTGAAGACTTACATTGAGATCTTGTGACGCTTGTTCTAACTCTTCAAACACTTGTAAAATGCAAGCTTTAAGCTCATGAAATTTCTTTTCTATCTTTGTACGGATTTCAGAATCCATTCTTTGTCTTATCTCTAAATCTCTTATTCTTTTTATGTGTTCTTAACAAGTCGAATATATATGAACATAAAACACAAAAAAAGGTTTTGCGATATCGATCTTGAGGATTGTGTCATCAATGTTACATTATTAAGTCATTTAGTCAACACCAATTAATTTCGAATTCGTCTCTTGATAATAGAATTGAGTCTCTAACAATAGAATTAAATACGATTTATTCTCCCTTACGTTTTCGAGGAACAATCGAAATTGAAACTCTAATCAATAATATGACCTAATTATAAATCGGTAATATATGAACAAGGTAATTAAGATACTTACATAAAAGAAAAGCATATATACGTTTTAAATATAATATATATAGTCCATAATATACAAAATGTAAGCAAGAAGGATAATGTAGATTCTGTCGGTTTTGTGTATGATACGAATATTAATAAAGAAAATAATGATGACAAAAAAAACTTTAAAGAAAATTAAAAGTTTTTGGTTTAAAAAAATAGGACTCCTAAACTTATGTAAAATTAATATAAGTTAATCTATTAGTGGTCTTTTTTATTTCATTTTTTTAAAATAATTTCAGATTTCAATGAAAACATTATGAACATTTTAAACATTATGGTCGCTCTGTTTTTGCAATAACTCATACACAAAAATTTCAATTATATTTAATCAAATGCATAAGTTTTCTTTAATTTTTTTTCTCTATAATTATATATATATATATTATCTTTAGAAGATCGGTCAAATACGATAAAGGTTTGAATTTTTTCGCACACCAATGATTGCAGTTTGTTTAAATTAGGTATATTGGAAACAAAATTTATTGAAAATGCAAGTTAATTTCTTTGTTTTTGAAAATCTCACAAATATTAAATCCCTCTAAATTTCCATAAATGTATATAAGATATAGAAGCATATATATATATATAAAACCAATAACTAAATAATTGGCCAAGCCATAACTCTCGATCTTGATCAATATCTTCTAAATCTGTAAAACCAAACACAAACACTTTGATCAATTCTTACAAGAACAAGAAAATAAAACCCTAAAATATTAATCTATTTATCAAATTACAACAAAAAAACTTACAAGGTAATAAAGTGCACCGTTTTGTAAAGGTTGAAATGTAACACCAAAGTGATCAGTAAGAACAGTTTCCCCAAATGAGTTTATCAAAACGGCATCGTTTCCAAAAGCTTCTTTAACGTTGAATAATCCAGCGACCACTTCAAAAGGCATGTCGTTGATAAACACCGTCAATCTCGCCGGAGAAACATAATTCACGGCGGCTTCACCAGCAGATAATACTGCATCTTCTTATGATCAAGGTAATGATACAAAAAACGTTTTGGTAATTAATGGTACTCAACAAAAAATATTAATTTACTCTAAATAAAATTTATAGTAAATGGTCAAATCAAAAGAGACCAAAACGTCTATTCCACAAAACACGTATTCATACGTTACTTATTACAAAAATATTAAATAAATAGGATTGTTAATTAATAATTTACTTATCATTTTAATTATAAACATACCATATTCATATGACCAATTTGTATATATATATATAGTAAAAATATAATATATATAGGAGTATATATTATCTATGACCATAGCATGTATGTAAATATGCGTTACTCGTTTAAACAAAAAAGATTGATTAACAAATAATCTAAACGTATTTATATGACGAATTTGTATATATATATATATATATATATATATATGAACATATATTATACGCTAATATATTAATATACATACATGTTATATATTACAAGTATGCTCGTGTGATAATAAATAGATTATAGTATACCAAATATAATATTTGATCTAGTTATATACATTTGTAGTATATGAATGGAATTAGTATTCATCATATATCTTTGAAGAAAAAGATTTTCATGAAATAGTAAATTTTTTTGTATAAAAAAATGAATATTGTTATTTTGGGAATGATTAATTACCTTGGGATTTATTGATGTTTAATGGAACAGTCACATGAACAGAAACAGTAGAAAAACAATTTCCACCGCCGGTTTCATCTCCGCCGTAAAAGTTGATCTCCGGAACCAAATTAACGCCGTTATTAACGGCAGGGAATTCAGTCATTTCCTCTGATCCAACAAAAAATCACCAAAATCAAACCCTAATTTACCCACGCTTTGATCATCATTAACCGGAAATACAAAACCATCCGGTTTAGTCACCATTACTTCATTGTTTTGTCTCGGAAATAAACCGGTTTCTTGGTTAACCAAACCAAAACAAGGATCAGTATCAATACTTTGGGTATGATTTTGTCCTTTTTTGACGATTTAGGTTTTTTTTGAAGAACACGAAGCTTATGTTTTGCTCTAGATTTCCGGTTTTGAAACCAATAAAAAACATTTGCCATCACCGATTTGACCATATTCTTCAAGTTGGATTCGGATTCTATTAATCTCCTCTCTAGCTGGATTAATGATACCGGAATTAAAAATCGATTCGAGTATTCGAATCTGTTCCGGTTTAGGGTTCCATCTCGGTTTAGGATCTGGTACACGATCTGATTCAATACACAAACTATAACATCATGCATGTCTTAATACACATATAAAATCGATAATATAGATTGTTTCTATAAATTGAATTGAAAAAATACTTCTATAAAATGAGTAAAACTACAATTTCTCGAGTCCAAAATTAGG